>JANUHK010000519.1:0-11613 GCA_026319125.1 Colletotrichum noveboracense | reverse complement strand
CAAGGGTAGGCACCTAACAGCGGTGAAGCAGGCCGGGTTAGGCGGCGTACTGCGGCAGAATAGTGGGTCCAACGGAGCCGGATCTCGGTAACTGCTCCGGCGAAGCCGGAGATATCAATCCGGGCTCTAGCCCGTGACACTGGCTTGAGCTGTGCTGGCCGAAAGTCTGCAGCGTGCTGCCACCGTGTTTGCGTCTTAACAAATATCTGTTAGACTTTAGGAATGAAACACGCCCAATATTTTCGTCCGTTTCCTCATCCATTTACTGCACCGTCTGTAGTCAATATGGTTTGATTTGATAGTGATTGATCAATCATATCGCTCAAATTGCTCCAAGCTTTCTGTCAGATCGGCCGTTACTTCCTCCGGCCAACACATTGAGGGGAGAAGATCAAATGATATCATACCTACATCCAATTCTGGAAATACGGTCATCGTTAATTCCCGTTCGCCGAAAGAGTGAGCTTTGAAGGTTTCAATGTTTGCTTTTCTGTTCTATCGTGGCACATAAAGCCATCTATTAACCCCACTGCTGTGCATTTTGATTAGACTATTTGGATCAAGCCTTGCAACAATCTATCATACCAGCAAGGAACTCATATTACAGACAAGATAGTACCATTCCACCTGATAACTCATCTTCCGCGCGCCATCAGGTTTCATCTTTGTCATCATCATGGCTCAGAGCACAACCCACGCAAACGGCGTACAAAACGGAAGCCCCGGACCAGCCCAGGACTTCATCCGCGCTGCCAAGAATGTTACAAAATGCACGTTCAAAGATGAGGAAGAAAGAATGGACACGCTTTCTGCAGCATATGAAGTTATTGGCAAAGTGGAGACTTCATGGGACACCTACGTCCGCATGCTACTGAATCAGGTAGTATCCTCAATCTCCGCGAAGGCCGTCCGATGCTAATCAGACTTGTATTGTAAGCCGGCAACTGTTGGTGTTCTCATGACTCTGAAGGACTTGAGACTTTTCGAGAAGTGGGAAGAGCACGGAAACGTGCCCATGACCAGCTTACAACTTGCAGACATAGTCGGGAAAATTGAGCCTGCCTTACTTCGTGAGTCCGCATATTGCCTGTATTTACGAGACTGCAACTGAGAAAATCCCGCAAGATCGATTTCTGCGCCTTCTAGCTGCAAACTACCTTGTGGAACAAATTCCGGTTGACAGATTTCAACCGAAGGAACTCTGCATGGAACTCAACAAGCCTTTCGGGGCGCTTCTCGATTACTTGTGAGTCATGGCATCATGGTAAAGCTTTCTTCATTCTGACTTCCATAGCCGCTTCGCTACCCTTCCAATGTACGGTGAAATGCCAAGAATATTGGCTGAGATGGGTTACAGAAACCCAGTTGATGGTACGGATACCTTATTCCAGAGAGTTAAGAATTACAAAGGAAGTTTGTGGTCCTACCTCAAGGAACATCCCGAATTTGGCAAATCTTTCAACATGGTACAAAAGGTCTCAACAGGCAAAGAGCAACCGGGGATGGACATGTACCCCCACAAGAAGCTGGTAGACGAGTCGGATCCCAACCTACCCTTATTTGTGGACGTTGGTGGGGGTATCGGCCACGACTTGATGAGGATGTACAATGTATACCCCGAGACGGCTTCGAGACTTTACCTCGCAGATCTTCCCGAGGTTGTTGCGTCGAACATTGTCCCCGAAGCTATCAACAAGGTGGACTACAACTTCTTTACTCCTCAACCTGTGAAACGTAAGTTGAGCAATCTCAATTACATGTCTGTCGAGGTGCTGATCTGGCTGGATAGATGCCAAAGCCTACTACCTACATCATATCATTCACGACTGGTCAGATGAGCCTGCCCGAAAGATTCTAGAAATGCAGAAGAGCGCTATGAAGCCTGGCTACAGTAGGCTTCTTATCCATGACCAGATTCTCGATGATGAGAAAAGCCAGATGTCTACAGCTGCCTTTGACATTGCGATGATGGTCTACCTAGCGGGTCAAGAGCGCACCGAGAAACAGTGGTTGGCTTTGATCGATTCAGTTGGACTGAAAGTGGTCAAATTTTGGAAGAAACCCCCTGACCACTTCAGCGTTATTGAGCTTGAGTTGCCCTAAGAGGACTTCTCTATAACTCTTTTAGATGTTTGAGAGCCTTTGCAGTAGGTCTTTTAAAATATTTCTTAATGATTATTTGATTGACTTCAGATTTCTTTGAATGACGCAACATCAAGATGTCAAGCTGTATTACTACGTGGTCCAAATAGTTCCGACAAAGTCAGTACATGTATCCATTGGCATCCATTGATGGTCCAAAGAAACCTGTAATTGGTTTTGATTCGCCACAAGTATGAGCTCGTAATATGCTATAGTAACAAATGGTTTCTTGAACTGTTAATCTGCTATGAGTGCAACATTTCCACCGTGTCATTGACTAAGAACTTGCGAGCGCTTAGTATGCTTAAGCAGATTTAGTAATTGGACTATCCGGAAACGCCATGCATCCTCGCAGCCGACAATGTACTGATATAGCTGTACTTACAACCCACAGATGTGGGGCTCGGACCGAAGAAACTAGAAATGCTTCATCTCCACGGCGACCTCTCCCGGGTCTCCCTGCCTTGAGTCGTATATACTCAACGAATTTGTGCTCCCAAAAAACCCGCCATCAGCCTCAGGGCCGCCGATATACCTGTCTCCAAAAGCTACAAAGCCATCATCTCGTCGACAGTATGCCTCAATGACACTTGCAATAGGCTTGTGCGGGAAAGGCACCATGATACCCTGTCCATGATCCTTTCCATCCAAATACATCAACTCCAGCTCCTCGTTGCCGCTCCATTCGTACCTCTTCCAATCCTCAATGTCATCTAGGGTCCACCTCACGTCGCCCGAGTAGACATAGCTGGCCACTGACTTCGGTGTCGTTACGCAGTCTTCCCCTCCTAATATGACTGTGCTGCGCATTCCGGGCTGAATGCCGTTGCCAAAAATCGCGATCTCATTTGAGGATCCGGAGGCGTAGTATCCGGTCTCCGCGCTGCGGAGACTGGGTGTAAGCATTTCTCTCCACATCAGGGACTCTCTCCAGCAAAGTCTCCGAGCGAGCGTGTAGGCTGTTCCGGCATCCGTGGCGCTCGCCCACCAGATCTCCCATTCGTTGCCGTGTCCTGTTCTTCCACGGATAGATGGAGTTGGCTCCCTTCGCGTGAAATTGTAGGCCACGTCTGGCAGATGCAGCAACATCGAGACGGGATCTATCAAGATACAGGCGGCGACCCGTGGCGCAAAATCGGCTCTTTGGAGAAGTTGCGGCATCAGAAGAGTTCCGTAACTATTGCCAATCAAGACAAAGTCATCCCAAACGCCTCGCTCGCCCTTTCCAGGAGCGGGTTGTGCGGCACGTTGCTGCGCGACGCACTTGGCGATCATTTCAGCCAGCTCAGGGGTGGGCTGCAGCGGGTATGTCGTGACGCGGGTGGCTATAGGCAACATCTCAACGGCGAGTATCCCAACGTCCTTGGGAATTGTGCGAAGCCAAAACATGTAGGGTATTAGACCAATTCCCAAACCATGGATGAAAACAATGGGACGTTGTGTCTTAGACTTGTGCGGGCGATACCAGTAAGACATGCCGTCGGCAGCGGAACGCTTGAAGGGGATAAGATTGATGAAGCGGAGGGGGAAGACTTTGAAGAATGTTGTGAATGGTTGTTTGTAGTGCCGGTATCCCTGTGTTAGGAGATAGAAGGCCATTAAGTTGTCGAGGAAACCGATGACCTGAGACCATTGGCGTTAGCATCAAATTGGCAGGACAGTATCTGGGTTTCCCCCTTTGTAGACCGTGGCAATGACTGCAAACGGGGATTAAGACGCTCACATACCACATAGTAGAACAAACTGCGATGTCTGATGATCACCGGATCGAATGTAAGCCTCAATGCCTCTGCGTTACCTCTCCCAGGCTTCAACTTTATCCCAAATTTCTCTTCGGCATCATCGATGTATCGCTCACACTCTTCGTCAATCTCTTGGGTCGGCCTCTCGGTAGTGCCATCCCTCTCGAAAAGACCCCACAAGAGCCAGTCTTTGAGGTTTTCGCGACGTATGTCTTCGATGTGAGCGTTCAGCATCCATTTCCGCACAAAGTCTTCACCGTCTGGCACCAAACTCAGGGCCTTGTAGAAGAGCTGTGCCCGCTGCGATCGGCTCATCGGCGGTGGTCTGTAAGGCTTGAAGCTTTGGAGATACCATTTGTAAGGCAGAAAGAAAAATAGGTAAAAAAGAATCTCAATCGCTCCTATCACCTCAATGACGATGGAGAATGGATGGACTATGGCTGGCACGCCGCCTAGTGCGAAGATCGCGTAGAAGTATGTCAGACATAGAAGGCCCAAGTCCTTCATCAAGACGATGAGGATGCGTATGGCTATGTATTGTGGCCATGTTTTCTGGACGATCATTTTGGAACGGAAGAGATTTTCGATCGCGGTTCAGAGCGCCTCGTATGCGGGTTGTATTTTCTATCGACTTTCGATCGTATCGTCGGTTTACGTAGCGCCGTAGTGTCAGGCTGAACGAGCCGTACGCTGTAATGTTTCTCGCATTTGAGGGTTGCCGCTAAAGTCTGACCGGATCTTTTATGGGGGAACCGTCGACTCAAAAGGCCGTCGAAAACGCGTCACATCCAACCCTCTTTGCAAGTTGCTTACTTGTCGCAAATCCGGCCGAAATGCCAGTGACGTGTAACGTAGGCAAAGAATCAGACGCGGCCAGGGAGGAAACTTGAAAGAAAACGACGCTTCCGTATCCGTGTTGAATAAACGGCGGATGAGGGGTCCTTAACTTGCCATCGGGGTGGAGTCTGATCGGCTGTCAGTCTTTGGGACTTTGCATGATGATGCCGGCCACGGTAGTTTCAAAGCCACTGCCGCACAACGGATGAGCTGATGACAGCTTTCGGGACCTCGCCGCGTCGACGACTAGCGTCGTGTCTGCTGTCAACCTGCCGTTGTCACCGAAGATTACATGAGCCTTCCTAGGGGGTCTTTGTCCCGGCCGATAGAAACGTAAAACAATTTATAGTTCAAGAGACAAAACAGGCAATCGAAGAGTTGGCCCTAACAACGAACAAGTTCGGCCCAAACCGAGCATGTCGGACCTTGCCGGCATGGATGGCTGTCGGCTGCGATTGTACGGCCAAGTCTGGAGGCTGTCTTGGAAACAAAAGGCTCTGGATTGGATGGGAACGTCCCAACTTTGTCCGTGTCGGTGTCATCGTTCATGTAACATCTAAGTCCGGCCGTGGGTTATCCCTGCGTCTGCGAGGTCTGAGCAAAAAGGTGGCTCGGTGAGCGCATGGATTGCAGCCTGTGGGATGAAAGGCCGTGTTCGTTCAGCGAGTTCGCATTATGGGACAAATTTCCCCGCCGTCAAAGGGGAGAGGATCCACATGTTGATTCCCTTGGCCCATTGATGACACCGCGGCTGAATCTCAACATGTGGTCTTCGAAGATCCAGCCCTCGTGTCCAGTAGGCCAGTGGGTCCAGAGGCTCAACTCGTCGCATCTTCTTTCAGACTGAATGAAACCAGATCTCAATAAAGAGATCGCAAAACCTGTGCCTCGGTTCTTTTTGGTTCAAGACGACTGCAGACTGCAGTACAACGATCCTGATACAATGCAGCTAGATGTATTGCATTCAAAACATATTCCCCTAATCGGTGATCGGGTGCCGGACTTACGATGAGCCTAAGGGTTCTTCTGCCATCGCATCCTCTATTGGATCGCGACATCTTGATCCGTGGGTTTTAACCTCTTGGTATTTAGTTAGGCTTTGACAGGTCACATCAACATCTTGCATGCAAAGCGAAAGTCTCAATCGCATACAATTTCAGAAAAGTTTGGTGAAGCAATCAATGTCTATTAGTTTTGCTATTCTATCCGCCTGGCTTTTGTTCGCACTGGGTATGTAGGGAGCTTTCCAATTAAGCAATAGGGCAGTTGATGTTGCTGCAGAATAGGTCAGAGCCCGCTCAAGTAATTGGGGAACATTCGTTAGCACTTACGTAGCGTCGTGGCCAGTGATGCCGAAAGGAGCCTTTCCATCGACGGTGCACTTGGCGAAGACACCGGGGACGAGCTGGCTAGAGGTGGTACCGCAGTCAAGGTGCCAGGTCTTGGTCTTGCCGGGAATGTCCTCGTCGTGGCCGACGCTGATGTACTGGTCGACAATGCCGTCACCAGAGAAGTAGCTGGTTGACTGTTAGTCGCCAAATATATACAAAGTGCTAACAACATGGCCATCACAGGAAGTGAGCATGATGCTACTGAACCAACTCACCAACCGTAGATGACCTGGCGGCTCTCGAGGGCGGGGGCAGCCTGGGCGCCAGCCACAAGAAGGGCGGCAGCGATGGTGGTGAAGGCACGCATTGTGAAGAGTTGTAGTTAAAAAAGGTTATAAAAGAGTGACAGTTGTATAAAGAACTCGAATTGTTGTAACGACGGTTGTGGTTGCAAGTACATTTAGTCACCAGAGCGATGAACACCAGGCTTCTTATACATAGAATCGGCGCTTATGTTGCTCGTATTTCGAGGATATCTTAGCATTTGAAATTCCCCCTTACGAGTCCACAGTGGATGCAACGCGACTTTAGCGAAGCTTGCTGTTGTCATGCCGAGATCGACGCTGGGCAACTTCGACTATACAGCTGGAATTGATTCCCGGGGAATCCGAGTGCAAAAATAGCTTGGCAACGGTTCATCCTGTCCCGAAGGCGATTAGTGTTTGATTATGTCCTCACTGCCACCTGCAGTGGGGAAGTTTAGAGAAGTATAATTGAATGGCTAATCTTGATCTGGACGTGACATCCTTGACAAGTCAAGCGCAAGCGGCGGCGACGCTTGCAACTGATACATTTGGGCGCAATGAAGGAATTATAGGATCAACAAAACCATATAACCAACAGATGCATCGATTTATTCATATCTACCAGCTAGCCTTCGACACATCAATTGAAACCAGTTCACTCGTGTTCGTGTCATGTTTGGGGTGATCCTAAGGTTTCGAACCCCTAGGAACGGGAAGTCGGGAGTTTGGACATGACTCAGTGAGAAAGCTTCCGGCTTCTCCCAAATTGAGTTTTCCTCAAGCACATGCGGGTGACTCCGAGATCTTCATGAGCAACAATATGCGAAAATTGCAGCTCGTTGTCAACATCTCCGTTGCGCAAAGGAAGGTCTTTGTTCACCGCCGGCCTCTTGTATGGATGGTTTAACAAGTCTGGGATTGCGTGGTATTCGGCTTGAAAGGTCATGAGAAAACAGGCCACCGATACTCATTCAACATTTCAAGTCTCAAGTTAACTTTTCGTGGTTGAATACGCATACTCTGAGCCGGAGAGGCCGGCAACTTCCACGCTGACAACGCCGATATGGAAACACGGACGGACAATTTGAGAGTTGGGGCGATATCTATGATGCAGAAAGTGCGAGCCATTGACATAGAACGTATGCAAAAAATGAAGACACTGAGCGAATTAACTCTCTTATTGTCATTCACTGAAACCCACAACTCTCTGGATTGCATGTCTCTAACTGGGGAGATCGAAGACTATTCCGTAACTCGGGCTCCGAAGGTGGCCGAATTGAGAAAGTGGGGCCGCAATCCGGTCCCGAAAGCGACACGCAAGGTCGGCAGCGAAGGTCATTCTCATTTGCAGTGTAGATAAGCTCTGACGAAAACTATTGGCGTAGATATTCAGCATGGACTTCTTGTTGCATTCCAAGCATCGGCAATGCAACAGGACTAAGGGCTGAGCTAAAATATTTCACGTTGGCAGCGATCGATCCAGGAACTCAAGTGAATCGTCACCCGAACTACTATTGAAAACCCTTGCTTCCTTCAACTTCATCCGAAATTTCAATCAACTGTTCCACGAACTTCTCCACCTCGGTTATGATCGCAGAATGGCCCCCAGGATTACGCAACAACCTCGTTAAGTTCGGAATTGTGGATGCGATCTTCTGCTGAAGAGCTGGCGAAAGGCAAAGATCTTTCTCGCACAGGATGTAGTAGGTCGAAATGTTCAAATCTTCCATGCAAAATGTGACAGGTCCAGCGAAAGCCGCCAATGACTGTGGCTCCCACATAGCCATGTACTTATTAGCCATCTCTTCTGACATATCAGGCTTGTAGAGAACGTCTTTGGCAGCCGGTTTGCCCACCACAATTCCATTGATAACGCTTGTGATATCCAGCTCAGAAGGTATAATATCAAAAGCTCCACCACCTCTTGCCACGGGTACGACTGCTGTGATGAAGACGACAGCAGCGATACCGCCTCTCTTCCCTTTTGCCTTTCGGTCTGCCGTAGAAAACCGTTGCACCGCCGCCACCATGGGTGTTTCACCACATGAATGCGCGACACAGAGAAATTCTCGCCCCTCTTCCAAGTGCGGGGATAGCTCTGACTGGATGTTGCGGGCGTCATCGTCCATGGTGATGGTCGGGTCGGTGCCGAGACTTGGATGACGGACAGCAATTACCGGGAAGAAACCGGCGGCTTCTAGACGGGCCTTGGCCGGATCGAAAAACGTCGGTGTGTGGATTCCGCCGTGGGCAAGCAAGACACCCAGCTTTCTCGGAGCTGCGGTGGTAGACATAGCAATAATAGACGTGCCGTCGGGCTCACTGCCGTCTTTGTCGCGGGATCGCCGATGAAAGGTATCAGGTTGTTGGGCGAGTCAATGAGATGGCAGAATTTAGAAAAGCTTTAGTGGCTGTGTGATGCTCAGACCTTTTGAACAAGTAGGGAAGAGATGGTCTTATCAGGCACTGGTTTGGATAGCGCTTAAGCTGATGAACGTGCTGTCAGAACCATTTGCTATGAATATGTTTGTCTTTATTCCGAATATGGCGCGTCCCGTGTCTATCATGCAGGGGATTGTTGGTTCCAAAGATGACTGCGGACCAGGGTTGCCTTTGAGCCCTATTTCGGGCTGCGTCTCTGTCATTAAGATCAGCAGGAGATTGAAAAACCATTGAAAGATGGTGAAATCTGACCTGTGCCGTTATTTTGCTATTTTACATGCCGTCAAAGTACAATCAATTCAACTTTGCGTGTTTCGCTGCCCCTCTTCTGCCATATAAGTCACACCCGGACGATTTGAATACTTGATGTATGGCCCAACCGACGAGGTTTTCTCTAATAGACAACCAGTTAGCAACTTTGCCCAGATTGCGCGAGGTTGTTCGAGTCTTCAGCCCTACACTTGTGGTGACTAGTTTCGCCATTGACATTGAAGATCAGGCCTGCCTTGGCTTCATTTTGTCTTCTTGTCCCAGTTGGGCTGAAGAGTGCTGTTTACAAATCTGCTTGAAATGCCGCGCTGTGACAAGGGCTTTGATTGGGTTTCTGTGCAGTCTTTTTGCGAGACAGCCAATGCGCCTCGCCCTACTGATCCTGTGCTCCTGGTGCCCGTTCCAACAAGAAGCTGCACCGTCTCACCCTGTCATCGCGTACCGACGTCCAATGGGAGCCTGACAAACAAAATGGTTTCTTGTTGGGCCACACCAACCCTGTAAGCATGTGGCAGTCAAGACGGGGTGATGGCAAACCGACCCTAATCCAGACTTCAGAACCGATCGGCCCCCTTTCCTTAATCGGAGCCAAAAGGCGAATCCTGAAATGCGATGAGCGTCTAAAAGACATGGTCTTCCTCGAGTCACCATCTTGCCGATGTGATATCTCCATTATCAATTCGACGCCACTCTCATGATGGACATCGATTCAATACCTTCGAGAGAAAGCGTTGCGTGGGCTCTGATAGTTCCGCACGCAATACTCAGCGTTGTTGCCACCGTCTCGGTAGGCGCCAAACTGCATTTTGGCCGCGCCAGCGGATCCCGTTTTAGCGCTGCAGATGGTGTTTGCCTCGCAGCGTTGGTAAGTACGATACGCCCTCAAATTCTTGTACTTTGACTGACGGAGATTGGCGTTGGAAGTTCTCCAATCATGCGTTTCTTATCACCGAAGGGGCTTGTAAGTGTTCAACTTCATCCAACAAAAGAAAAATTGGGGTCATATTCAGACTAACGATTCAAATCAGCGGTTCACTTTGGTCTTGGAAAAGACTTAGCCACAGTTGGAGCTAACTATCCTGGTGGCATACCCGCTGTGTTGAAAGTAGGTCATTTGGCACCTCTGATTCAAATTCTTGTGGATCACGGAATATTAACAGTATTCAGGGCATCACCGCCATGGGCATCGTATACGGCATAGCATGCCCTCTCTCCAAACTTGCGGTCTTTGCTACGTACTTTCGACTCTGCGCAAGTTGCAAAGGACTTCGGATTTGCGTGTGGATTCTGTCATTCATGGTATTAGCATGGGGAACTGCCATGATTCTTGGCACATGTCAGTATGATCGCCGTCTGCTGTGATTGCAATCAACTAAATTTGAAACAGTATTCAAATGCACGCCTGTACAAGGGTTCTGGGACAAGACTGTTCCAAGCATTTGCTACATACGCACCGAGGTTGGCATTGCTACCCCAAATATCTTCATTAACGCGTTCGCCACTGCGCTACTTCTTATGGGAGCTTTCTGCCAGTTGGAGTTTGGAAGAGAAAGAAATTTGGCAATGGCGACAATTCTGTTGTTTGGCACTGGGTAAGTGGCCAAGAGTCGCCTTTGCGTTGACCGGCGAACCTGAACTCAGATAACTGACAATTTGTTTACTTCAGCATTGCGGCCGCTTCCATCGTTCGCCCAGTCCTTTTCCATGTCTACCGCCTGGGATCTGGTGCCAGCAATGGCGGTAATGCCACCAACATCAGCCGAGTCATCGTTTACCCATACATCGGGTCATGCATTGAAACATGCCTGGCCATCATTGCCACCACTCTCCCTGTCTGCGCGCAAATATTGAAACGATGTATCTGCAGTAATTCCGAAGAATTCTCGGGTTCAAAAAGCATCGATTGTACGAGCCAAAGATCCGGACACTCAAGGAAGGCACACAGCGTCAAGCCTTCTACCTACTCAAACAGTACTCGCATCACCATAGGCAACACTTCCAAGGCCCGCAATACGGGCGGTGTCTTAGCAGCTGCTTGTGGTAAACACAAGCGAACTAGGGAGCTAGGCAGTGATGCCGACATCGAGGGTTCGTTTGAGAGACTGGAGGATGGACCGCGGAGCTCACAGGCATCCACAGAACAGCTGTACTCTGATAGTCGAGAACTGGGCAACATGGAGGGTATACAGGTCCAGCGCGAATTTCACATACAAGTGGACCGTGAGTCGAGGGTAGTGGCTGATGATATTAAGAATTGGGTGGTTGGTGATATTGCTTTGAAGGAAATATCAACTGCTGGAAAGAGATCGGATCCATGTACTGAGCGAATAGCTTTGCGGTCACCTCTGTAAATGCACCTTTTCCCTCAGTCTTTAAAACTTCCGAGCATGAGACTTTGCTTTGATTTTGTCACGGGCTAGAGCCCGGATTGATATCTCCGGCTTCGCCGGAGCAGTTACCGAGATCCGGCTCCGTTGGACCCACTATTCTGCCGCAGTACGCCGCCTAACCCGGCCTGCTTCACCGCTGTTAGGTGCCTACCCT
>JANUHK010000518.1:0-11636 GCA_026319125.1 Colletotrichum noveboracense | reverse complement strand
ATTAAAGCTAAGTGCTATAAGCTTTATATAGCAAATAAGATACTAAATAAGCACTAGAGGGCTAAAAAGTCCTAACTACATCTTAAAGGGTCACTTAATGCAGCTGAAGCTGAGGCGATCCAGGTAGAGAAGGGGGTTATTGATGCTAGAGGCGAAAATATGCGTCAGGAGGGTGCTTATACAGAGGGGGGTGAATCACGCAGGCGGCGATGTGGCAATTATGGAAAGACTGGACATAACGTATGAACATATTAGGTAGTTAGGGAGACCTCTGAAGAAGAGGATGATGAGTAGTTTTGATTGATTTTGTATGATGTAGCTTGATTGATATATAAAAATAGTAGAGAGGTGGTGAAAAGTGTGCGACTCGCTATGATGCGCGACTTGCTATGCATGTATGTTATATAAAATTAGAAGTGCTTTCTTAAGAAAGAATAGCTTAAAAGCTTACTATAGTATAGTTAAAAGAACCTTAATAAGTTTTTTAACTTATATTTTATTTAGTTAGCCTTAAAAATATATAAACTATACTAACGTATATATTTATATTTATATAGTTATATTTATAAGTAAGAGTACTTAACTAATTAAAAAGTAAATAAAGTAAAAGATTTTTCTTAAAGTATATATAAGACTTTTCCTTGTCTTATATAACCTTTTATATTTTTATAAGATCTTATCTTTTTATTTATAATATTATAATAACTATTATAATCTCATATATTATATTAAATAATACTTTATAAGTTACTATTGTATAGCTATTTATAATAGCTTATTTTCATTTACTTATAAGTAATATTTTTAGCTATAAGCTAAATAGAACATATTCTTAAGAGATTAAGCTACTTATGTAACTATTACTATTTAAGAGTTTCTTAATAAGCTTAATAAGTATTTCATATCTTATTTTTTATTAATACTACTTATTAGTTTTTATTATAGTTTTTAATCTTATTAAAATATTTATAAAAACTATTTCATATCTATTTACTTATATTAATATTCTTATTGATATATTCTTAGAACTATTTTTAATAAGCTTATTAGTAAGTTTATTTTCATTTTTAAAAATTAAATTATTATAAAGCTTATTTATAAGTAAAATTAAAAAGTAAAAATTACTTATAAGTAGCTTATTCTTATTAATAAAACGTTTAAAAATAAAAAGAGTAATTGCTTTATTATTATTAATTCCTTTATAATTAGAAATTATAATATTGTTATAATTTTTAAAGTTTATAAATAATATAGAATTAATATACTGTGTTTATTAAGTAAGAGTATTAACTAAAGTTTTTACTTATAAGTTAAAATAAACTAATTAAAACTTAAGAAGGTAATAACTTTTTTGAAAAGTAATAATAATAAAAAGCTTTTTATGAATAATAAAAATATGTTTTCTTACTTCTATTAAGATATTTTATTACTACTTCTTTAAAATATATCTTTTATACCTCTATTAGAGCTAAGTTTTATTAAGATAATAATAGTAATATTAGCTTTATTTAGTATAATAAGAAAAATAATATATATTTTAGTGCCTTTTTTTTATAAGCTAATATTTCTTAAGAATTTATATTATTACTCTTAATAGTAATAAATTAAAATAAATTTAATAAGAATAATAAAATAAAATGTTTTAAGTATATTATTAGTAACTGTTTATAATAAAACCTTTATCTCTATAAATATGTTTTTAACTTAAGATATTATAATTAATATTTTTATTTTAGCTATAATAAGAATATAATTATTTTATTTAAGATCTCTTAAGAAGATAATTACTTAAATATTAATATACTAGAATATAATACTGTTTATATTTTTATTAAGATTAAAACTTTAAGAGATATATTACTTATTTTTATTCATAAAATCACTTTTTAATTAATAAGTAATAATACTTCTTATAAACTTATAATATTTAATAAGATATTTAATAAAAATACAAAGCTTTTTTATTTCAATCTAAATACTATAAACTATGAAAATTTAAAATTATTTCATTATTTATAAGTATCTTATTATATAGTAGCTTATTATAAGTAATTCAACTAAAAAGAAAACTTGTAAAACAAAGAAAATAAAAGTTTCTAAAATTATTACTTTTTATAAGTTTATGATATCTTTATCTCTTATAAAAATTAAAATAAAGCTTATAAGCTAAGTATTTATTAAATCATCTCCTTTTTTAATACTTTATAAAGCTACTTTTTTATTTCTAAACTTCTTTAATATTAAGTTATTTTATAAATAATATATATTTTAGCTTTTTTTAAAGATTTTCTTAATTAAAGGTATATTTTTCTACATTACCTTTTTAAAAACAGTTTATAAAGAATAAAGGATAAATAATATTTTAGTAAGTAAAGTTATTTTAAGAGATAATAAGATTTATTTTACATATAGTTATTTTTTATAAATAGATATAGCTTTTTTATTTTTACTTTTTTTATAATCTTTTATAAATCTATTTAAGAAATATTGTATATAATAAGATATATAATTTACTATTTTTCTAATATTTATTGTTTTATAGTTTATTTTAGTAACTTGAAGAGTAAACCTAAAAAGTATAATAGTTTTTTTAATTATTAAAGATATTTAAATTATTTACAGATAACTTAAAGTTTTATTATTCTTTATAAAATATATTATAATAATATTTGGAGCAGTAATTTAATAAAAGGCTAATAACTTTTATTATATTAACTATAGAAATTAAGCTTTTAAGTTTTAATAAGATTATATATAAGAGAAATAATTATTTTATAAAAACTTTCTAAAAGAATTTATTTTAATTTTAGAGATATATAGAAGATTTATTATAATAATTAATAAGTAATTTATTTTATTATAAACAATAGAGAATATATTTCTTTTTATTTAACGTGGTTGATAAGCGAGCTGCCCAGACAAGCGAGCTGCCCACCTTAACAAAATCCTAGTTTGCTGCACGCTGAAATCTGGTAAGAAATTGTTAGTACGCGTTAACAATTTCTTACGATACTTTAGTACGTAGTGTGTAAGGAATTCGTTAAGGTGGGCAGCTCGCTTGTCTGGGCAGCTCGCTTATCAACCACGTTATACTATATAGATATTTATAATATATAATTGAAATAAAAATATAAAAAGGGAAGTTTTAAAATAGTTTATATATTAACTTTTAATATATTAATAAATAGATTTATAAAACACTTCTTAAAAGTAAAGTTTAAAAACTTTAGGAGTTTTTTTAATTTATAAGATATAAGATATTTAATTACCTCTATAGAGCTATAAATAAAACATATTTATAAAAGCTTTTCTTTTTAAAACTTAAAAAGTATTAGAAAAAGAGTATAAGATTTAAAAATTCTATATAAGTATTAAACTAATTTAACTACTTATAAAATATAGAAAATAATTTCCCTTCATAAAAACTAGAAATTTATAAGTATTTAAGGTTAATTATATGTAATATCTAAGAGATTGAAAACCTTTTTAAGCTTCTCTATTTAGTTGAAATTAGAGAAAATACTTTTTATAAATACTATTAAACTATAGTTAGTATACTTATAAATATATTATATATAAGTATTATAAATAATAATAATATTTTATAAATAAGATTAAAATAAAGAGTATTTTTATAAATATTTAAGTAATTAATAAGAGAGAAAATAAAGCTAGACGTTATATTAAAATTAAAAATATTAAGAGTATTTATAGTAATAGAGTTTATATAGATAAAAATACTTATAGTAATAAAAGCTAAATAAATAGAAATATTTAGTAGTAATAGCTTAAATATAAAAGATAACATAAAAGCTTTTTTAAGAATTATATAGGTAAGTAATAAGAATTAAGTTAAGAATACTTATAAGAGTAAAACTAAAAATATTTAAGATTATAAGAATTATATCTATTAAGTTTTTATTATAAAGAGTATTTAATTTAAGTTTCTAAAAAGTATTTTTAGTTTAATATTTATAAGTCTTTTTTTCTTTAGCCTTAGTTTCTTTAAAAGCTTCTTTCTATTTATAGTAAGTAGTTTTTATAGGAGTTTTTATATATATTAATAGGAGTATATTTAAATAGATATCTTTCAAAGATCTTTTTGGAATAATTTAAATAAAAGTTTAAAATACTTAGAGAGAGAAAAAAGTATTAAGTATTTATAATATTAAGAATAAGAGTTTGAATAAGAAGAGTATTTATAAACTAATAGTTTAGAACAAAGTTATAAAAGTTAAGGTAAATAGAGGGTTTATTTTAGCTTTAAGTAGTTATTTTATTTAGTTTATATTTACTGTTCTCTTAAGTATTTGTTTCTTTTCATAAAAGCTATTTACTCTTTAAACCTTGGTTTTTTAGTAAGTAACAAGGAGTATTTTTAATTGGAGGGAAAAACTAGCTTATAAAAGTAATATAATTTTAAGATTTAAGAGTATTTATAAAGAGAGAAAAGAGGATTAAACTAGGAATATTTATATTAAGATATTAAACACTTATAATAAGCTTCCAATTAGGTCTACTTAAAGATATCTAATAACTAGAAGTATTTATAGTAAAGTAGAAAAGAGTTATACTAAAGAGATAAAATATAAGAAATAGAGATATATTTATATTAGAGGACTTTTTAAAATAAATAACTTTATTAAAAATATTTTTAAGTATACTTATAGAAGTCTATTTATTAATAACTTTTTCTATATAAACCTTTTTATAAAAGGTTAAATCTTTACTTTTATTTATAAGTTTTTAGTTATATGTATATTATTTAAATATATTCCTTTAAATATTCATTGAAGTTAAGTAATATTATTTATAAGTTAGTAAGGATAATTAATAAATAAAAAAACCTATAAATACTTTTATATTATTAATAGACTTAATAAACTTTTTACTTATAGTATTAGCTTAGTAATAAGTATTATTATATACTTTATAAATATATTATTAGAGCTTTTATAGAATAAGCTTATAGGAATTATATCTTATATATTTATAGAAATTATAATAGTTAATTTTATATAAGTAAAAAAAGACTTTTAAGTAGTATATACTATTTATAAAGCTTTATATATATTACTTATTAAAAGGATTATTGTTATTATAATTATATAAGTAGTATTCAGAATTAAATACTTTAATTAAATATTTTCTTAAGGAAAAATAAGTAAATATAATATTATTTTATAAATAAAAAAATATTTATTTTAAAGCTTATCTTTATCTTTATTCTTACTTAAGATAAAAGTAGTTTATTTATACTTATAATTAATAGTATTAGTCTTTTTAGAGTATAAATAGGAGTAGTAATAAGCTTTTAAGTAGGCTTTTAAGTAGGGTTTTAAATAGGTTTAAAAGTAGTAGTTTTATAAAAGATAAGAGCGCTTTTATAAGTAAGCTAGCTTTACTTACATAGATAGAATATAGCTTTAAATCTATAAGTAAGCTAACTTTATTTTTAGATAATATTAAACTTTATAAAATTATATTAAGAGGTAGGATAAAAGCTTTTACTATTAGAGGATTTATAAAGGATTAAGATATCCTTAAAGTTAGGGTTTTTACTATTAATATTAAATTTACTTTTTATTTATAAAATAGCTAGTTAGTAGCTTTAGAAATAGGTTAATAATATTTATAATTATCTTTATTCTAAAAAGATAGGATTTTAATAGGTATTTTATTTTATTTATCAATAAGTTTATTAATATTATTATCTTAATAAGCTTATTAAGCATTTTTAGCTTTATAATATATTTATAACTATTTTATAGTAGTAGAGTAGTTAGTATAGCTAGTATTTATCTTTATATAAGTATAATATCATAGTATAAGGATTAAGAATTTAGGACAAAAGAAAAGGATTTATAAGAAGATAAAAAAAAGAAGAAATAGAAAGAGAATAGGTTACTATATAAGTAATTAAAGGGATCTTATAAGTAATAGTAAAATAATATTTATAAAATATAAAAGTTAGGATATATAAAAGAAAGAAAATTCTATAAAAAGGCTTATAAGAAATTCTACTCTTATTTATATTAAGAGAGTGTTTATTTATTTACTTTACTTAACACTAATATAGTTTATATATTTATATAGTATTAATAGTATATTATAAGTTAAAGGGGTTTTTCATAACTTTATATAAGAGAGCGTTCTATAGTTTTTTAAGAGCGTTTTCTACTATATTTTAAGTAATCTTTATTAAGATTATATTTATTTTAGTTTAGATAAGTGCTCTTAAGTATAAAAGCTTCTATTAGCTATATATATAGCTAAGGGGGTATATAGCGAGGTATCTAGTGATATACTATACGCTTTATAAGGGAGCTTTAGTAAGTACTTACTAAGGAGTAGGTTATATAAGCTATATAGGCTTAATATATTTAGGATATAAGGTGTACTAAGAGCGTAATATCCTCTTAGAAAAGATATACCTTTATTTAACTCTTTAGTCTCTTCTAACTATTACTTATATATTATAGTTTTTAAGAGAGGGGATATTTATCCTATTAGTATTTTTAAAAATAAATATATTAAGCTTACTAGGATTAACTAAATCTTAGATATTATATATAATATAAATAACTTTCAAGTAGTTAAACTAAATTAGTTAGTTCTTATAAGGTTTTCTAAAAAATAAGATATCTTTTAAAATATAAAAAGTAGTTATATATATATATAGAAGTATAAACAAAGAAAACAGAGACCTACTTACTTTATAAAATATTTTAATAGTAATAAAAAATGAAATTAAAGTTTTAATAAGCTAAGATTATAACTACTAAAAACTAATAATTAGAAGAAATTAAAGAGTTTATAAAAAAAACATTTTATTTAAAAAGAAGTTACCCTCCTAAGTATTCTTAAACTACAAGCTTATAAGGCTTATATTAGTTATATCACCTACTCTCCTAGTAAGGCTTACTAAGAAGGCTACATAAAGTAGAAGATATATTATAAGATAAACTACTATATATATTCTTTATTACTTTAAGAAGAAGGTTTAATAACCTTTCTACTATATATCCTAATAGCTACTTATATAGAGAAAAATACTTTTAAACTTTTAAAGTATATAGATAACTAAAATATATTTATAAAAAGTCTTATAAATTCTATTAGATCTCTATAAATAATAATAAAACTTAAGAAATCTTTTTTAAACTTAATTAAAATAAGTAGATAAATACTAAAGCTATAAGTATATATAAAGGATAGATTTTGAACTAAATAAGTATTACTTTATAGAAGAAGTAGCTTATATAGTAAAAGAGGTAGATAGTATAGATATTATAATAGAAAAAGTAGTTAGTATAGTAAATCTAGTTAAAAATTAAATACTAAAGTTCTATTTAATATTATAGCTATATTAATTAATCTATAAAGCCTTCTTAAAGTAATTATACTAAAGATATATTTACTTAATACTTCCACTTTATTATATTTCTTCTTATATAGTATAGTTTATAATAATTATAATATTATATATTTAATTAATAATAAACTATTATTACTAGATAACTCTTATATAAAGTTTAGTTTAAAAGATATTATAAAAGTAAGTAGAACCTAAATCTTAGTTTTAAATTAAAGAACTTATATTCTTAAACAATCTTTAAAAGTTAAGATAGATAGATATTAAGTAACTTTATATTTAAGAATATTACTTATATTAAAGGTTTTTATATTAATATTGTATCTAAAAGCTACTTTAATATATATAAGATTTAACTTGATAGACTTAACTATACTTAATATATAGAAAATCTTATTTAAAGTATAATCATTATAATTTAATTAAAAAGTATAACTTAGTTTTCTTTAAATATAACCTCTTTTCTTTATACCTTTTTAAAAATATATTAATAAGCTTTATATATATTATTACTATAACTTAGCTAATAAAAACCTTTTATAGATAAAATATATATAACTATGATGGAGATTAGTTAGATAATATATATTTTTAGTATCTTTATTCTAGCTATTTAAGCTTTAATGCTTTTAAATATATAATCAAAAAGGTTTAAGAAGTAAAAATATAAAGCTTAACTAATATAGATATAATATAAAATATATACTAAAACTTATATAAAAAAGTTATTTCAGGTTTAAAGTTAGAAAATAAAGTGATTTATCTATATTATTATATCTTCTAAAATACTTTCTATTACTTTTTTAAAGTAATCTTAAGAGCTTTCTATATTTCAATTATTAAGAATAAATACTCAAATAAGTTATAAAGTTTTCCTTTAATATAATACTTACTTAAAGAAGTTTTTATAATACTTTTCTAATTTAAATTTTAAGATATAAGAAAGTATTAATTTTCTTTTAAAATTATAGCTAGAATTAACTCTTATAAGGATTTATTTTTTAATTAATATTTATAACAAAAAGTTAATTAGAAGTTATAAAATTAAATTAAAAAAGAGCAATATACTTAATATTACTATTAATAAGCTTTTTGCTATATATCTATAGTTAGAAGAGATTTTGAGTTATATTAAAGATATATATATATATATAGTTATTATGTATATTTATTTAAAGGAATAAAAAAAGGATAAAAAAAGGATATATTATAAGATATTTTTATACGGATATATTAAATGCTTAGTTAGATATATTAATAATATATATAACTTATATAAGATCTAAGTATTTATATTTAAAAGAGTAGTTATTATATATAATATATAGTTTAATAAGTTAAAGTTTTATTTAAAAGAGGATGAATATTTAGTAATATTAGTTAAGATTATTTATTATATTATTAAAGAGGAACTAAAGCTTAAGTTATTTTCTAATTTAATATTTAAGCTTTTAAATATATAAAAATAAGTTAATAATATAGTAGAAGATATTTTTGAAGAGTAAGAGATCTTAATTATATAGTTATAAGATATTATAATATATAGATAGTTAAAGCTACTAATAATAATTCTAACGCTTATAACTACTTTATAGACTTTTTTAAGATAGCTAAGGTAGCCTAAAAGCTTAATAAGTTAAAAAGAGTGAATATATTAAGAGTATAGCTAATAGTAGTGAAGTTCTTTATTAAAACTATATAATAAGGTAGAAGATATTATTTATTATAGTATAGATATCTAAATAGTAGAGGAGACTTAGAAGATAAGTATAGATTAAATATAGTATAGGGACATATCTAAGTTTAAACTACTTATAGTTATATAACCTAAAGGTTATTAGTAGAGGGTAAGGGGATTAGTCTAGCTCTTATAGTTAATACTAGTTAAAGTTTATAATATAAGGCTAGCAGCCTTATAAGAAACTTTATAATATATAATTTAATTAATAGTAAGTATATAAACTTAATAATAAAAATAGATAAAGTATATATATACTTTATAAAGTAGCTCTTTTTTAAATTAGTCTTTTATAATATTAAAATAAAAGTAGCTTTTTAAAGCTTATTAATAAGTATAGCTTTTATTAAATAGAGAGAGTATTACTAATAATAATATAGCTACTATAAAGATATTAGCTAGTTTAATTAAATAAGAAGAATAGTAAATAGTAAAGGAGTAATAGAAATAATACTAGTAGTATAAGTAATATATAAAAGAGAGGATAAGTTAATAGTTTAATAGTTTAGCTATACTCTTATATATTTATATTAGTTAATAAAGTCAAAAGAGAGTTATAGTTAGAGAGATTATATAATTAAAAGCTATATATATTATTGAGACGTATTAACTTAAGAGGTTTATTACTCTAAGTAGATAAAAAGTATAATAAATAGCCAGAGGCTTATATTTAGCTTTTATATTAAAGTTATAAAAGGTTTTATTATTATAATTCTAGTTAAAAGCCCTTTTTTAATAACCTCTTTAGTTAAAGAGTTATTTCCTATATAGTAATATATATAATACTTTACTAAAAGGTTTATTAAACCTATTATTAGCTAAGTCATAAAAGTTTTAATAATACTTTTTAGTTCTAATATAATTAGCTTTATAATATATATTACTATTAGCTTTATATTATATATCTAGTCTTATTATTATTCTATTAGTTTATTTAGCTAAAATATATAGTTAACTTAATATAAAGGTTTACTTACTTATATGAATATGTAAAGTAAGTTTTATTATAATTCCTTTATAACAAGGCTTTATTATAATTATAAACTTAATAATATATCCTTTCTTTTATTATTATTTATATAATTAAATACCTTTAAATACTGAAGATTATTATATTTTGGTATAATATAAGCTTATTTATAACTATATACTATATTAATATATATATTACACCTCGAAATATATTTATATTTATACTAATATAATACCTCTATAAAAAACTATATTATAGCTATAAACTTAATTATTTAAATATATAACGTGGTTCATCAGTCAGCCAGCTGGACCAGACAGCTGGACGTTTTTTCCCACGTCCACAACAACATCTAGTATTTCTCAACCATAACATATTAAATCAACTTTTAGTTATCGCTATCAGAATCTCCTGAGGGTTCGACATCTTTGGAACAGGTTCGCGCGTTATGCCCAGTCTCACTATATATACCACAGCGTCTCTGAGCTAGCTGGGCTCTCTTTGATGGACCCCCCTCGTCATCCTCTTGAGGCGCTAGACGTTTACCTTTTTGTTTTTCTTCCAGCAAATCCTAAGATTCCTCTATACTAAGTGCCCCTCTAAGCTGCACATGCAACCTTTTAGCCCTGTAACGCTTAGCTAGTGCTATATTTGCATCCTTAAAGGTATGAAGCTGATCAGTTAAAATAGTGATTAAGTGTGCTATTACCTGCGCACCTTTTGATAATTACTTAAATGCAGTAATAATTAGTGTTAGTAAGCTTCCTTAATAAGTAGAGATCTAACCTTTAATAAAGTTAGACTGTAAGATAGTTTGTTATAGGTTAGAGGGCGTTTATAACTGCTAAGGTGGTGGTGTTAAAGGGTTAGCTATAGGAGGTGTAGGCGTCTGTAAATATATGTTAAGCTTTTTGATAACATAGTCTAGGTCCTATAGTGAAATTCCAGCGCCTTGGAAAGCAGACCTGATGTTTTCCTTATTAAAAACCTTGTTGTGGGCTTGGTGGAAGGTAATAAAGAACTCAGACTTAGTGATGTGATTTATGGAGGCTCTGATGAATAGGTTGATTTTATCACTGTATGCGCGTTTTAAAGGCGAATAAAGGGTGATATCTAATAGCTGTAGTAGATATAATAAATATGCAGGCATACTGACTGTTATAATATTATTCTGCTTATAGTAACTATTAAATTCAGCTGATAAATAGCTTTTATAGCTGTTAATAATAAGCATCTAGTAGACATCCTTTATTTAGGTCTTATATATTTATTAAAATATTTAATCTAGTTAAGACCTATCTGATTATCTGTCTATCTATTAGGTATAGGTTTAATCACTTAGTTACCTGGAAAACCTGATTCCATGGTCTAACTAGCAAGGTGATATACACCCTTAACGATCACAAATAGAGGGATACACCACCCGCCTGAATTAATACATTTAATAACTATAGCCTATTCACAGTTGCTAAGCTGGACAGACTTTGCTTTACTACGTTAATTAGTATATATTACTATGATTAATATAGTGATCATACTTATTATAAAGC
>JANUHK010000517.1:0-11641 GCA_026319125.1 Colletotrichum noveboracense | reverse complement strand
TGATAAAAAGAAGGAAAAGTCGGTGTGTTCTCGCTGGAATCCGACATCGGAATATTCGGAGATATGGGTGTTATATGCATACTCTGGATATGCAATCCTTGTGCCTGACATATCCATATTCGGATAGCCTTATCTGACACTGGGTACAGCAAGACCCCAAGACATCTAGGGTCTGCCAAGCTCCGTAAATGCCCCACCTTGCTGCCTATCATGAACTTGTAACACCATGGGACTTCAGCGAAAATATGAGCGGCGAGTGTGTATTTAATCTGTCTTCAGCCTCCAACAAACAACACAAGTCATAGCTTAGTTCATCATCTTTTTCCATAGCACGGCGCTTATTGCACTACCATGTCCCACGAACTCGTTCTACGATCCAACACCCTTGATTCCGACCAAGGAAGCAATCCTTTGGAAAACAAGGCGAAGGAAAATGAGCTAGTAAGTTATCAATAACGTCGCTATCTCTCCCAAACTCTGACTTTGAGAAAGGACTGTATCGTACGCAAGCCCGGCTTTGGTCTGCCTCTTGGCCACATGCCCGACGCCGAGAACCGGTTCCCGTTGCTGTACGTGGACGACCGGTGGGGCGGAGGATGGCGCGCTGCCACGCTGCTCATCCGCGAGTGCTGCATGATGAAGTTTATCAACGCGCTATCCGACAAGCCGGAGTGGTGGCGCAAGGTACAAGACGACGAGATTACCGGAAAGTGGAAGAAAGAGGCCTTGAGCATGGACTGGACGCTGTATCTGAAGCACGCCGATTTCACTCCTGCGATGGCTGACGCCGTAAGTCATGTGCCCAAACAATTGATGCGGAAGAATTGTTGACAGAGTTCAAGTGCATCAGCGAATTGAAAAAGAAGGCAGTTTTGTATGAACAGACCGGCTTGATGCCTGTACTTGACTACTCCATCGCCGTTATCAAATCCGACGCCATCATGACACCCGATATGGCTACGTCTCTTCGGAAAGGCGTCAAACCGCTGGAAGAAGTACCTGCAGAAGACAAAGACTGGCACCCCAACAGCAATGAACAAGTTCTGGATCTTGTGCATCCTTCTCTTTGGCCATTGATGTACGGCCGCTCTAGGGTCCTCCGAGATCGCGTCATCGGCTTGGATGACGCTCTCGAGCATTGCGGCATGGGGACAATTCTACCGAAGCGGAAGCAAAAGGAGACGGAGTTGCTTATCAAAGCGGGCAGTTTCAGCGAGGAAAGCATCACCATTCTTTCAGACCTGTTCCAGTGGCTTCCCTGTGATGTCAAAATCGATCCAATGACAGGAAAGGCCAAGATTGCAAGCTACATCAACAACCTGCACCCGAAGGAACACAGCGATCTGTACGCTGTAATTGCAAGATTTATCGAAAAGTCTCTGCCGGCGTGGGACATCATCTACAACTGGGAAAAAGACTTCTCAGTCCAACGTCTTCGCACAGACGAGGCCGGGTTTGGGGATTGTCCTTGCCCTGAACTGTGCCAGTTGGACGACATGGATTGTTCATGTGAGCCATGGAAACGTCCCGTCGGAGAGGACGAAGAGCCCAGGGACCCAGATGACGAAGAGCAGTACGACGACGAGTACAAAGACTCTGAACGGAAGAAGCGGGATGACGCTTGGTTCTTTGCGACCCATGCCCTTAAACTCCCTGACGCCGACCCTCTGGCGGAAAAGCACGTCCGCATTGACAGCTCGCATGTCAAGACGCATGGCTTCTTCAACAATAAGTCCCAGGTCCAGGTTATTGTCAAGCTCGCAAACATTCACCTCACCCCCGACAAGCCCTCGTACGCGGGTGGGTCATGGCATACTGAGGGCCAGCTCAACGAGCACATCGTCAGCACCGCCTTGTTCTACTACGACTCTGAGAACATCACCGAGTGCACTCTCGACTTTCGCACGTCCGCCAATGGCGATGAACTCGACGAAGGTGCACTTTCGTACGAACAATATGACCACCGCAGCATTGAGCGTACATTCGCTGTCCAGCAGTACCAAAGCATATTCCAGGACATTGGTTCAGTGGTGACCAAGTCGGGACGGGCGCTGTTCTTCCCGAACTTGTTGCAGCATCACGTTTCGTCATTCAGGTTGGCAGATCCGACGAAGGAGGGGCATCGGAAAATCTTGGCGTTATTTCTGGTGGACCCCGCGATTGAGATTGTGAGTACCTCAAACGTGCCACCACAACAGAAACATTGGTGGCTTGGGACGACGGGGTTGGATGGCGGGAAGGGAGTCTTACCAGCTGAGCTTGGCGAGTTGGTTGCCGATGAGGTGCAGTGGCCCATGGGGCTGGCAGAGGCAAAGGAGGTGAGGTTGAAGGTGATGAGGGAAAGGACTTGGCTGAAGGAGGAGGAGGAGGAGAGGTTGGAGGATGTGACGTGGAACTTTTGCGAGCATTGAAGCCACTCTGGGCTGATGCATTGGATGGTTGCTGGATTTGAGAAGCAACGAGGAGATTGAACGCTTGCGACGTTTGCGGATGAGCAATTCAGTCTCAGTTCGAGTGATTCTTGGGAATCATTGAGTCTTATTTGAACTAAACATGATCTTTCCAGTTTACTTTTAGTATAGAAACACACTTTCAGATCGTTGAGATGCTGCTGTGGGTAGAGTAGAGCACTTGACTGGTGTCGCATTTTCGTTGGGACTTTTTTACCCTTGTTGGTCGTGATGCTGCAGCATTCAGCTTGGCGAGCCAAGCAAATTGCTGCCTTTGGTCATGGGGCCGGGACCCCGTCCAATCGCAGAACCCAAGCGGAAGTACTTTGGTTCAAATTTCACTCATCTTTCACAGAATTGCAGTGAACAACTCAAGATAAGATCACGCCATTGGCGGTTATCACACATCTCGCACACTCTTCGCGCTTAGAAACCACTCTAGGCACCCGTGACTGACCCCTGCACCGACAGGCCTTCAATCCCACAGCCTTCAGGAGCTGCGTCAATGAGCGCTCGTGATACGTCAAATTCACTCTTCCGCACCCAGAAAAGGGTCTCACTGCGTCTATCCTGCTTCTGCCCTGACATGGACTTGGTTGACGTCGCAGCCTTGTGGAGCAGCTGAACAAAAAGTTTTACGACTGCCTACATTCAGCAGGCTGTCGAAACCAACGAGCGTTTTTTTGGTGGTTGGCAGGTTACGTATCCCTCATCACTTATGAAAACTACAAGTAGTCATCATTCTCGCTGCCGCTGACAGTTATCAATGGATATGGTTGAAGCACCACTACTTACATGCCAAAATGGACTCACTAACATGGGCTAGATTCACTACCCCATTCCAGCATATCCGCACATCCATCTTCCTAATCCTGACATGGATTATAACGAGCGCATTAGCCCAGAACGACAATTATACCTCACCATGTCTCTCTGACAACTTCAAAGACCCAACAATCCAGCACCCAGGCGGCCTTTTCTCAAGCGACGTATGGCTCCGCCGCGGCCAATGCATTCGCAACACTGATACCTATGCCATCTGCCGGAGCAATCTCATCGCGGTCCTTGATGACCTGTCCGCCCTCCAACAGACCGAGTATGGCGCCTCGGCCGGCGTCTTGACGCTCCTTCCCACTGCTGGCGCTCTCTTCGGGAGCCCTACGGCAGAATTGTGGGCGCTGCTGAGAATGTCTCCGATAGCTGGCTTTCTAGCACAGTGTCTGACCTTTGGCGCAACCATGGTGCCTTCTGAGACGGAGGATTATCTAAAGGTCTCCAAAGCCCAGGGATGCACGGCGATGCGTGTCCCGCGGGCGACGGAAAAGGGAGAGGAAGACGAAGGAGCGACCTACGAACAAACTGCGAATGAGGTCCAGCAGCGTATCCGATATGCGATGGATCAGGAGCAACAGGGATCGCTGGGATACGCAGGACTCTCCGCGAAATGGTTCTTCATCGTTGGATGCCTTGTCCTGGCAGTATTTGTAGGGGCTTCGCAGGCTTCCTTGGCCGTCATCGAGCAGGGTGCAGTGTATGCCAATTGGTGCACTCTCACCTCGTGGGCTCACATTTGGTACCTCGTCGGTATGTCAACCCGGGCACCGTTGCCGAGCACTGCTAACGCATTGGAATAGTAACATTCGTTGCCATCGTGGACGGATATATCAACATTCCCTTCCACGAGCACTGGAAGGTATACATCACTCGCCAAGATGTGACGCTAAACGGAAGCGACACTGCGGCCCCCGAGGAGGGAAACTTTCTGCTCGACGGCTTCAAAGACAAAATGATGAAGGAGAGCATGAAGACTGCTGAACCAAAGTGGAACGCGGTAGACAGGTACAACTACGGCTCGTCTCGACCAAGTCGGCAGATGTTAGTTGTTATCTCCGTCTCTCAAGACGACAAGCGCCCACCGTACTGGTTGTCCGGTCTCCGACTCTTCTTCCGCGCAGGTGGCCTCACTTGCTACGTATTCGCCACGTCAGTATTCGCGGCGGTGACTTTGCTGGCTATGCCAATGGCACAGATGGTTCTCATGGTGATCGTGGGATCGGGATTCTTCAGTCGTGCAGTTGTGCAGAAGATGGTGAAGACAATGTACCAGGAGAAGCCTGTGATGCATCTGATCGCCGCGGATGAGCAGACAGCTGATCGCATGTTGACTGACATCATGCAAATGAAGGGGGACACGGCAAGATCTTCGTCTTCGTACGTTTTTGAGGTTGACGGAAAGCTGTGGATCCAGCAGGTTTGCGTTGGTTTGGGACGTTTATGGAAAAGAAGGCTATTTGGGTTGCTAGCAGAAATGCCCACGGTGCAGGTTACTGGTGCAGCTGTGTGAGAGCCGATCGTGTACACTTCACCCTATGAGAACAAGGCCTACCTAGCGCTCGCTTTCGAAGTTGCATTCAATTTCGACTTCATTTAGCAGTTTTTGCTACTTTATTTCAAACAAACTCTTTCCAGTGTTTGAACTTCTCACTGCTGTGAGTTGCTATTTTTTGACTTGAAACTCGCATTTGGCCGGATCCTCTTGTTGAGTGCTGTGGACTCTAATCTCCATGTGCCACTCTGTCAGGAAGCTTGGCTATTAACTTCATTCCATGATTGATGTTATTAACAATCTACCTGTCAATTCGGTCACCCAAAGGATGTGGTTGAAGCCTCTCGCTATATTTATATTGGACATTGCATCTGCTCTTATTGCATGCGAGACAAGGAAGTTGAAAAGGCTCGAACCTTTTTGCAGTGTTCAATCAGGCATCGATGATGATCCTGCCTTACTACCCCTGTCCAACCTGTCGCGTCGCACGCGTGGAGGATAGTTGATCCTTTTGCTTCCATGTGGATCAATTGACTCTTCCAGCTTCTGGCGAGCGGACTCCAGTCTCGCCAGCAGATTCGCCTCTTCTGTCTCGCTCCCCGTGACATCAGCCCCCGTGGTGAGAGACGATTCCATCAAACCTCTGTAACACTCACTGAGCGTCAAAGAGGCCTCTTTGATCGTCTCACGTATCCTCTTGCGTCTCTGCCACTGTTTCCGCCATGTCAAGATGCCTCCCGAGTCGAGTCCGTCCCCCATGGGAAAGTCATGCCTTGTGCCATCGGTCTGTCCTAACGTATACTCTAGTTCTGCCTGTTCCGAGTGGACTTGCATAACAAGACTCTCATAAAGGTGCTGCAAACTTGCTTGGTCGTTGGCCGTGCGCCGTTGGCCAGATAGATTCCTGAAATTGAGGGTGATAGTTTCCAGCTGGCCTAGTCGTTCTCGAACGTAAGGGAACCACCCTTCAACACCTCCGGAATCAAAACTCAGAGCAGACTTTGCGTTGGGCAACCACCGTTAACACAGGTTCGTAGGTATCTTTTACCAATTTCTTTCTTTCTCCATGGGAAGGCTTACCGGTGCGCGGGCATCATATTCAAAATCATCTTCGTTGCCGGTCATCTCTCTTGGCACGGGAGCTTTTCTCGCCCGCGTGCCGGGTTCGGTGTCGATGTCGTGGAAGCGGAAATCCAGATCCTCCGTCGCGTCGGCCATTTCATCATCATCTTCAGGGATCTCCATGCAGGCACGATCCTCGTGGCGTGGCGACGGCAGTTCTGGCCGTTGGCGCTTCGCCACGGAGGCCGGATTTAGCGCGGAATTGAACGGAAACATGTTGAATAACGGCGGGAAGGACCCAATCAGAAAGTCATGAGTCGCTTGCAAAGTAACCGGAACGTTTGAGGGACGGCCGCTTCATTTGACTAACCATGATGGAATAGGGTTTCCCCCCTTTTATCGTTCATTTTGGTTGAATTGATTTATGCAGCATATTTGGCCGATTCCACGCAATGATTGGTCTGTCAGTGCAAGGAATGAGACACACTCTGCACATCTCGCCAACAAGCCAATCATTCGGAGCTTTTGGCTGCCCAAGACCCATAGTTTCCGCACGCGTTAGGATTACTGCAGGCTCGGCGAGCTCAACCGAGCCAGTCACGTTTGGCATGGGGAAGCGGGTTGGCAGGAAGGCTGCCAGCTCAAGCAGTGATTGATGGCTGACAACGCTACATACGTCAATTCGTATCACCTGATATTCCCCACCTCATCGCCGAGCCCAAAAAGCTCCAGACGACTCCTTGCCGACGCCGCTCTGTTCGCAGCCTATCGCACTACAGGCGACAGCATCCATGCTGACTGAACCAAAAGTCCAAGGGGCGAGGGACTGTGTATGAACAGCACTACTCTGTAAACTACACGTGTACTTAACGGTGTTGCGGGGGGTTCCTAGTTCACCACATGGAGGAGGAAATGGGCCGGGCCGCTTCCCCCAGGCCAGCCACTGCAGTGGGTGCCCCGAGGACTGAAGCTCACCATTCCTTGCGTCCAGAATCGATCGAGCAGGCGACCGACCAGGCCGGAGTATGGCCTGGAGTCGACCCGTCGCGTGAAGGAACAAACGTCCATCTTCTCCGGAGAGACACTGAAGTGGATTGACGTGCGATCGGGCTGTGGACCGTGCCGTGCGCCACGTTCATTGCTACCTTCTATCTTATCAAAGATGCCCCCCGGTCGCTCCCTGCAGTATGTCACGTGCTCGAAACACCACATCCATGCTTCGAGCTCCACCATGACTCTTGTCGGAGAGTTGGTGCTCAATAGCTGGCTCAACCATGTCACTCTGCAGCATCTGTAACAATCTTCAAGTCGATGCTACAACAAACGAATCACCTGATGAGACGAATTGGCCCGGCCCTGATCGGGTCAAGACGTTTGAATTGTATGTTCCCATGCAAGAATGGCGTGAGTCGGCCGACGGAGGATGCCCAACTTGCCGCTTGGTTTGGCACGCCTTACTCTACTTCCACGGCGAATTGGCCTTGGAGCTTGCAGGGACGACCGTTGATGAGGACGAACCCGTGAATATCAGCCTCAGCGGCATCCTCGGGGAGACGTTGCTGCTGTCATTATACCCGCTCCCCAAGGAGAAGCACTTCCCAGGACTGGAGTTCTTCACGTACAGCAGTAGGTCCATCATATGGATGTTGTCAAAATGCGATCATGTTTAACAAGTCTGTCTGAGTACAGGCCAGGCAACGTCTTGGCCGATTATCGGTCCGGCGGGAGACATTGCGCCGTCTCTTGACCTCGAGCGCTGCCTCGAGCTTTGCAAACGCTGGATTACTGCATGCGAACAGGAGCATTTTATGGACTCGTGCTTGCGGCGCCGGGGAAGACGTCCATCGAGCGCTCATTGCGCGATCATGCGGCGTCGGGGGCGGAGTTCGCTGCATTCGAGCGCATCGGCCTGATTACCAGCATGTCCCGGAAGTATCAGAAAGACGAGATATCGGCACTATCGTGGTTTTCGGGCGCGGAGAAGCAAGCCGGACCATTCTCTAAGTGACGTGGTGGAGCAAGAAAGCTGCTCGCGAACGCTGACACGATGGCTCCGGATCCGCTCGCATGTATTCAGATCTCAAGACAGAAAGGGACTGGGTGCGGTTGAGCTTGCTCGCTGATTACACTGGCCTTAAGGAGCTTCGACCAGTGTTATCGATTGATGCAGCCTTATGTCTATTGGATATTGGATTGGACGTGTCTGGAGATCATTATTTTCCAGAGCATCTTGATTCATGCTCGGCGGATGTTCCACAGCGTTGCCCGTATGCCACGTCTGCTCACCCGTCTACGCCGCGTCTCGGATCGTCCAGCTAACCGTCATCTCCACATCGCGAGGCGATCCACGATGTTGCCCAAACTTGACTGTGCCAGTGATGGAATCTCCCAGGGCTAGCGGGACCGCTGGTGCCTGTGTTGGTGTTCGAACGACGGGGAGATGCCCAGCGCCCCAATGCGCCACTTTGCCATGCGGACCAGTCGCAACGCTAACCCCATCAACGCAGTCCTGTTCAAGATCCCAGTGGCCTTCAGCGCTCTAAGCGAGACTCGTGCCCGACGCCGTGAGGAAAAATGCATCGTACCAAATCATCCACGCATCGAGACTGTCCGCCTTAGTCTTAACATCCAGCCAAAACGGCGCGTCAAAAACCGCGTTCTCCGGCTTCATGCGATGCAAATCAAACGCCTTGAACCAATGCCCGCGCGCAGCGAGATGATTCGGCCGGGGCTTGTTGATGTAAATCTCGCGCTGCTCAGTGCCGCTGGACATGTTGGATAGGTTGAAGCTGTAGACATTACCCCAGTACCCGATTCCCCATTTGCTAAACGCGTCGGCCATGGAGTGTATGACGTCGGCAAAGAGGCTGTTGACCTGGACCTTCTCTTCGTCGTCGGATTGGTTTACGTCCTCTTAGCCCTGGACGTAGCGCGGGTCGAGGATGTCCACCTCGGACGAGGCATCAGAGGCGACGTCGGCGGCGGCGGGCTCGGCCATGATCTTTTTGTGAAGAATTTAAAAGTGGCCTGTCTTGTATCGCAGGGATTTGGCGGACGAAACGGATCCCGGAGGTGTCGACCTGCGGCCCCGCTGGGGGAGACAATTTTCATGGGGCAAATCCTGACCGAGAACCTCCTCATGCGAGCATCATCCTATCAAATCACGGGTTGGAAAGCTAGTGTATCGACTCCAAGTCTTCATCCTCCGCAGAGACCTCATCCACACCAGTACCACCAGACGTCTGTCAGGTTGATAGACGCCTCGAGACGACTGACCTGCGAATTCCAGTACTATACATGGCTCTTGCATCTCATGCATCTCAGGCAGGTTGGTTATGACAGGGCAACCCAAGAGGTCTTCACAAGCAAGAAGGAAATCCAAAGGACATACAACAACAGGCATTCACCGGTCGTCACCGACCCGACTACTACTCTATCCCTCATTGGTTTGTCTATGGGAGAGCGGACGGGATCCCGAGTTTTCCAATGGGTATGGTCGTATGTGGAATTGGGGTTTGCTGAATCTCACTATACATTGTATCCTCGATCTCAGCCACTGGCAGCTGGTCGCAGTGGAGACTCCCTGTAACATCCATGCCGTGCATGCCGGCTCCCTGAACCTGATAACGCCATCTCAAAACACTGTCAGGCCGGTTCCCCTTACATAGGATATTTATTTAGAGCGAGCTATTACTCGATAAACAGCCCTTGCGCGGCGTATCATTTCGTTTTTGATCTCGGGAAGCTTATTTGAGATCGGGTTTCGTGCCAGTAAATGCCAACCTCTGTTGACAATAGAATGTCTTCGTGGGCCGGTAACGAGACATTAAAAACAGACCGCGGTGCTGTCCCAGGCACACTAGTTTGGGAGAAGATTTAAGTGTAAGGCGGAAAAAGAAAGAGGACATATGCAGAGCGAAAAGAATGTGAAGGATCGACAATGTCTCTAGCTAAATTGACGATGAACGTCTGGAAGAGTTCATGAACATTGACCTGTCACCTGTCTGAATCCTCGAACATCTGGTCTAGCCCTCTCCGCAGACGCTTCCTATATGTCCAATCCAAAGGCATCCAATACATTGAACTGCTGGTATCCGAATCTGCACACGCTCGGTGATGTCTTTGTGATCTGCTGCTTGTTAAGTTGTTTGTGATATGGCAGTTGAGGGTTGCTCATTTGGCCCACTTCTGATCAGACATCCCTATCATCGCCATCTCATGCTTAAAATAACTACAGAAATACCGATAAAAATATGAAGCATTCGCTGAATTATTGCATACTATTGTTGTTTTATCACCTGACTATTCGGTGTTGCCTAAGGGAGCGACCGAGCACGACCATAACTCTGGGCTTCCAAACTCATTGCCATTATCGGAAACTCCGGCCAAATTGCCGTCAACCGAGTCGGGCTATCGGCTTGGGTAAGGCCGAGTCGGAGCACAGTGCTCCGAATATGAAACTGGAAACCTGTTAAGCGACATCCACGTTTCGACAGCACCTGAATGCGGGTTGAAAGTTGCGGCATTTCAGAAAAGCCGCTGGACGAGATTCTCTCCAGGCTCAGTCGGGAAAATCAAGCATTGCTACTTTCCGATCACCCCGGACGACGTGAGTTAAAGTTCAAAGTCCAAGACCAGGTATGTGCAGATTTTGGAAGTTACGGAAACTTTACAACCAAATACTGCTGAAAACCAGTTCAGCTTAATTTAAAGGAAACAACATGAGCTGTATTGATGCTGCCCTGGCCATCAAGCAGCTATGGCCTGTACTTTAAAAGATAGTATTGTGAGACTGGGTTGTATAGCTTGTACGATGGTTTTAATCAGACATCAATACAATTCTGTATCAAGTTGGAAGGTTTTGCAATGGCACATCGAAGCCGACCGGGTTTCCAACTTCCAGATATGCCCACGACATGTCGTCCATATCGCTAAAGATATCAAACATAGCAGGTACAGGCCCCCACGGGTCTCTGCATGCAGCCGATTGATTGGTATCTGAGCCGACTTCATCGTGCAGCTGTTGCTATGTTACAGCGATATTTGCATGTTCATCAGTTCTTGCTTCAGGCCCCTGGTGTCTCCGATATTGTTCGACGTTAGCAGACTCGCAGTCTAGACGCCCACGGGTGACATGAAGGACGTCTAGATTGCATAGAGTAGCCAGTCCTGTAGAGATTCGGCGGGACAGGGCTGCAACAACGTCTGCAGATGCCCACTTTTGCCTCAGAATTTGGAGAATGGCACACGCAGCGTCAAAGTCCTCGAGGGCATCTTCCCGTTCAGAACGCAAACGGCTGAACCTGAGTTGCTGATACGAGACCGAGAGCGCGAGAGACACAGCGTAAACAACGGTGGGAAAAGGGTGCAGGGCATTCAGACATTGTGAATCTCGCATGTGTCTAATGACCTGTATTGCAGACAGCTGCTGTCTAAGTCGTGAGGGGGTTGGAGCCGGCAGTATAGTGACCGATTTGAGTCGGTGAGATAAGATGGCTAACATCACGTCCACGATGAACTTGAGTAGAGTTCATAGAAACAGCCACCAAAACAAAAAGTGGGCCCCAAAAGACATGGGGTAGGGTTCATTGAAAATAGGGTTGAAGAGTTTATTGAGATTTTCGGTCCTAAAATAGCTAAAAGTAGGATGTATCGAAAGTTATCGTGCAGATCTAGTCAGAGGTATATTTTCAAAAGCATTAGATAGATGTAAGAGGAGGAATAAGCTGTTTTCATTTGAGGAGGAAATTGGGATGTTGTTGGTGATTGGGCGCGCACAGACCTATTGAGTTGGGAAGAGCGC
>JANUHK010000516.1:0-11686 GCA_026319125.1 Colletotrichum noveboracense | reverse complement strand
CTTAGTAATATATAGAATATTTATTATAATAACTAATAAGTAATTAGATTTATTATAAATAAAAGAGAGAAAATAAATATTTACTTAAAGTATATTAATATCTATAATATATAGTTAAAATAAAAATAGTAAAAAGAAGTTTTCAAGTTATTTATATATTGATATATAAAATATTTATAGATAGACTTATAAAAAACCTCTTATAAGTAAAGGTTAAATATTTTTATTTATTCCTAAATATATATAATTATAATATATATAATTATAATATATATAATTATAATATATATAATTATAATTTATTTATAAAGATTACAAAATAAAATAAGGTTTCTCTTATTATATATAAAACCTAGAGGAAAACTACTTACAAACTTAAAATATCTCTTATAAGACTAAAATTATATAGTTTTGAAACTAAAATAGGTTAATTATTAAAACTATCTTTATAAGAACTTTATATCTCTTAGTATAAGATATCAAAAGTATAAATAACTCTCTTAAAATCCTCTTTAGATATCTTAATCGTATTAATAAATCTTTTAATATTTTTAAAACTTATAATATACTTATTAAAAGTTAAGATTTAACCTCTTAAGAGGGTTTCTAACTACTTATAAATATTAAATATATTTTATTTTAAGAAGTTATAATACTTAAAAATTATATATAATATATAAGTAGATCTCTAGAAAGTAATAACTTAGAAGCTAATATTAAAGTTGATAAAGCTAAAAGTAATAAAAGCTTTATATTAAGAAATTAGAGGGAAAATACTAACTTAAAAGATAGCTAGACTAAACTATTAAGAGGTAAGAAGTATACTTTTAATAATAAAAATTAAAGGTATATAAGTAAGTTTATAAAGAACTTAATATTCTTAAGAAGAACCTATATAGAACTTCTTATTAGATGTTATAAGGATTAAAACTTATTTATAAAAGTATTTAAAAAGAACTTTTTATTAGATAGAGGTAGTAAAGGGGATACTTATTAGAGAAAAAGCAGCTTTAGAGGAATATTTGGTATAATTATTAGAAATAACTTACTAATATATAATAAAAAGAGAGTACTTCTTATTATTAGATAAATTATTAATTAAAGAAATCTCTTAAAAAAGCTAAGAAGTATATTACTTATAAGATAGCTTTAAACTAGAGAAGTTTATAAGTAGAAGTATTACTCTATAAAGTATTAGAAAAAGAAGAAGCTTAGAAAATACTTAGCTTAAAAGCTTTATCTTAACCTTTATAAGAGAAAGACCTTAAAGTTTCATAGATTTATACAACTTATAAAAAGTAATAATCTTAAAAGCTTTTACGTTTTCTTATAAGTCTTCTTCTTAGCTAAATTATCTATAATAAGCTTCTATATAATAAAATGTTTATAAATAGTAAAATAGTTTTAAACCTTTATAATCTTATAGTATTTAAATATAGATAAATAAGTTTTATATTTATATTAAGTATCTTTCTAAATACTATAAGTATATAAGAAATACTATTACTTCTTAGCTAAAAATACTTTTATAAATAAGTATAATATATATCTCTTATAGTAGTAACTTTAGCTTTAATAAAAATAGCTAAGAACTTTATAATAATATTATTTAGCTTATTTTCCTTTTAAATAATCTTAAATAGAATAATTATATATTTATTTTAACTAAAATAGAAGTATCTATTATAATATCTTAAGTTAGAAGAGTACATATAAAGATATAGCTCTTTATTATAAACCTTATTAATAATATACTTAAAGTATTTTACTTCATTATTCTTATTAATAATCTTATTATTATATTTGTTACTATTAAGAGTAGTAATATAAACTCCTAAGAAATATTAGCTTATAAAAAAAGAAAAAGAACTAAAGAGATATATTATTTTTCTTATTATACTAAATAGAGTTAATATTACTATTACTATGTTAATAAGATATAGCTTTAATAGGAGTGTAAGAGATATATTTTAGAAACTTATTAGTAAAGTAAAGAAGTAGGAAAATATATTTTTAATATTTATAAAAAGCTTATTATTATTATTATCTTTAAAAAAGTTATTATCCTCTTAAGCTTTGACTAACTTGTTTTAACTTATAAGTAAAAGCTTTAGCTAATACTCTTATTTAATAAAAAGAGTAATATTAATTCTATTTTACTTATAAGCTTGAAGAATTATAAAGATATTATAATCCTTAGTTATAAGTGAATTAATAATAGTAAAGAAATTATTATTTTTACTTTTAAGCTTTTTATTAATGAAAATAAGCTACTTATAAGTACTTTTTACTTCTTTACTCTACTTATAGATAAGCTTTATAGTAATAGAATCCTTAAGAGTAAGAGTAATACTTTTAGTAAACTTATTAAAAATAGTTCTAAAAGTATACTAATAAGAATACTAATATAAATAAATAGATATAAGATAGTTTTTATAAGTTTTCTTCATAAGATTAAGAGCTATAATAAGACTAATAAGTAGTAATAATAAAGAGAAAAATATGAAATACTTATTAAACTTATTAAGAAACTCTTAAGTAATACTAACTATATAAGTAGCTTAGTCTCTTAAAAGAGTATTCTATTCTATTTATAGCTAAAGATAGTATTTATAAGTAGAAATATAAAGTATCATAAATAGCTATAAAATAGTAACTTATAAAATATAGTTTAATATAATATATAAGATTATGAAAGTTATTATCATATTATAAGTAAAAAAGTAAGATCTTATAAGAATATAGAAAGTTATATAAGAGAAAGAAAAATATTATATAAACTTTAAGAAAAATCTTCTATTTTATTTACTTTTTAATTAATTAACTACTTTTACTTATAAGTATCAATATATAAGTTAATGTATTTATATATCTATAAAGCTAACTAAATATATTATAAGTTAAGAGCACCTATTAAGGTCTTTTTAACTATACTATAGAAAGTAAGCTCTTAAGCTATTCTTTCTCTAGAAAGTACTTCTAATTTTATATGTATAATTAGTTCTTATATAATATTTTTAGTTTATAAGTATTTTTCATATATATATAAAACACTTTTAGCTATTATTATAATTAAGGGAGTATATAATAATTTATCTTATAATTTATCTTCTACTTTATATAGCCCCCTTAATAAGCCTCACTAAGAGAGTAAGTTATATAACTAGTATAAGCCTTATAAGCTTATAATTTAAGGATAATTAGGAGGGTAACTTCCTCCTAAGTAATACATACTTTTTTATAAACTCTTTAGTCTCCTCTAACTACTAGCTCTTAATATTAAGTTATTTAGTATCGCTTTATTTAGCTTATATATAGTTAGAATAAAGAGGAAAGATATTATATAAAGTTATTATATATATATGAAGATATAAAGAATAAGTTTAAAGCTTTATTTAAAAACTTAAGTTCTTATATTATAGTTATAAGAACCTTTTTAGTTATATAAAAAGTTATACTATTAAGTTTATACCTTTAAGTAAAAGTTTAAGTTATTACTAAGCTCTAGCTATATTATAAATAATATTCTTATAAATAATAGCGTTATAAATAATGCTTTTATTAATATATTTTACTACTTTACTACTTATTTACTTTTATATAGCTAAAAATAAATTAAGCTAAGTATTAATAACTAGTTATATTAAGATTGATTTATTTACTTTACTAAAATTAAGTATAAGTTAAAGTACTACTATTAAGTTTAAAGTATAGGGAGAAAAGGTATAGAGTAAACTATAATACTTAATTATATAGGTTAACTAGACTGCTAATAAGTATTATAAAAATATAAAAATTTAAAATTATCTTACTACTTATAAATACTTCATTATATAGTAACTTATTATAAATAATTTAGTTAAGAAACAAACTTATAAAACAAAGTAATTATTTCTAAGATTACTACTCTTTATAAACTTATTTTATCTTTATCTCTTATAAAAGTTAAAATAAAGCTTTTAAACTAAATATATATTAAGTTCTCTCTTTCTTTAATATTGTATAAAGTTACTCCTCTATCTATAAGTCTTTTTAGTTCTAAATCTTCTTATAAGTAATATATTTCTTAGTTTTTTTAAAGATTCTCTTAATTAATAAGTTACTTAATAATAAGAAGTATTTTCTTTCTATTATATATTAAAAAGTTATTTCTATTAAATATATTAGTTATTTTTCTAAAGTTACTTCTTTTTTTTATAAATATTCCTCTTATTACTTCTATTTAATAGAAAATCCCTAAGAAGTATTTTTAAAAATAAACCTTAGTTTTTATTATATCTATTAAGAGATCTTATATAAGTTTTTCTTAAAAATATGAAATCTTTTATAAACTTATTTATATATATTTTAACCTCTATTACTAAAAGTTCTCTTTTTATACTTTATTAGTTTATTTTAGTTTTTTTAAGCTAGTACCTTTTTTTAAACTTCTTAGTATAAAACGTTTGATATTGTTAGTTTTATAAGTTTTAGTTTTAAAGTTATTATTCTCTAAAGATTTATTTATATATTATACTAAATTTTTAAATATTATAACCTCTTTAATTAAAATATATTAAATATTTATAAAAGGTTAAAAGCTTTCTTAGAAACTTAAATCTTAACTTCTTACAAATATAAGTTAGTAATTAAAATTATTAAGAGATTTATAGATATTATTAAAATATCTAAAGAAAGTTTTAAAAGAGCTATTTATATTTTGAATACTTTATACTAAGAAATAGAAAGTTTTTATAAAAATAGTAGTTTTAATAGTTAATTTATTTTAGCTTAAAAGCTATATAATTTTAGTTTTATAAGAAATATTCTAAGTTTATAAGTAGGTTTCTTTTTAATTTTATGTATGATAAGAGAAACTTTATTTTATTTTATAACTGTTATAAATATAAAATAAATAAAAATAAATAAAAGTATTTAAATTTTATTTATAAGAGGTCTTTAATAAATCGATTCATAAATACTTTATTTATTAGGATATAAATAACTTAGAAACCTTTCTTTTAATATTCTTATTTTAACTATATAATATAAATATAAATATATTTTAAATAAATATTTATTTTCTCTCTTTTATTTGTAATAAGTTTAATTACTTATTAATTATTATATTAAATATTTTATATATTATTAAACTTAAGTTTGATATCTTAAAATAAATTTTAAAAAGTTACTATTTTGTTATTATTTCTATTAAGTTTAAAAGTTCTATTTTATTACTTAATACTATAACTATTACTTATTTAATTATTTTCTACTAAATTAATCCTCTAAATAATATTATAAAATATCTTTGTAAAACTTAATTTATTACTTTGTTATTTATAAATAAAATATCTATAGTTATAAATAAGATTTAAACATTTATAAGTTTATTCTTTAAAATAGTAAAATAAACTATAAAGTATTAAGTTTTATATAAATATAACATAATATATTTTATAATAGCTAAATATTTTTAAAATAGATTTATAAGAAATTAAGATAAATATATTATTATAAATATAATATTTACTTCTATAAGTATAATAATATAAAGTATTAATCTAACTATTTTTTAAAATCTTCTAATTTCTTATACTATAGTTTATCTTTTATTCCTTTTAAGTTCTATTTGAAGAAGAAATATTAATAAGTAAATAACATTTTATAAATAACATTTCTTAATAACGTTTTTAATATATAAATTATAAACTAACAATCTTTATTAAACTTTTTAGTTTTTTATGATTTTTATTTTTAAGTATTATTTAATATCTCTTTATTTCTTAAATTATACTCTTTTCTAATTTTATTAATAACTTCTTAGATTTTATCTTTATTATTATTATAAAATAAAATAAAAAAGTTATTAACATAAAAAATAAATATAACTTTTGAATTAAAACTTTAAAAGAAATAGAAGTCTTTTTTTAAATTCTAAAAATTACATAAAATTTAATTTAGTTTAATAATATATGTAATAAAAGAATTTAAATATTTTATAAATTGCTTAATATTTCACCATATTTTGTAAATAATTACATCTCTTTTTTTCGTATTTTGATATTTAAAAATATATTAGTAATATTATATTAATATATTTTATAATTAAACGATATAGTAACTACTATTATAATTTAAAAGTTTATAAAATAAATACTATAATATAAATACTTTTTAAATTTCTTAAATAAACATCTCTTTTTATAATAATTTAAATTTTTATATCTATAGAATACTTATCTATATTAAGTTTATAAATCAAAACTTATTTTCAGAAGAGAAGTTTAGAATATATTTTTAAATAGTTTAAAACTTTTTGTATTCTAAAGTTGATAATCTTTTTAAGCTTTTTATAATATATAATAATAAATAACTTCTAAAGTTATTTAAATAACTTTTTAATATTTTGTTTTATACTTTTAAAAATAGTAGTAATTAAATATAGTATATTTTCTTGAACTATAAAAAAGAATTAAAAAGAAGTTGTAAAGTTTTTTTTATAAATATTATTTTTTAAAAGTTTATTAAATGTAGCTTTTATTATTTTATAAAGTATATAATAAACTCTCTTATTTTTCTTTATAGTTTTTTATTTCTTTAATATTAAAGTTATAAAGAAGTTATTTTATTTCTATTTACTAGATAGATATCAAGTCTTCATTTTCTATATTAATAATATTATTAATATAAATAATAAAAATCTTTTATTTTATTTTAAAACTATTTCTTTTATAAAAATAAGTCTAAATATAAGTCTTCTCTATATATAAGTACTTTTTTTCTACTTAAAGGTTTTCTTTTATATATTTTTAAAATTAAATTAATTCTTTTAAAAAGAATTTCTTATAAAAACTATTTATTTTTATTAATTTAAAGCTTTTATAGTTGTTGAATAAGAACTTTATTCTATTAATAGATTTTAGCTTTTTTTAGGATTTTAAAATCATAATAATAATATTATTTTTAAAACTTTTATTATTCCAAGGTTTTAAAGTTTACTTAAAAAAAAGGACTTTTAAATATTTAACTATTAAGTTTAAAAAGCTACTTAAAAATAGGAAAATTATACCAAGTAGCTTTAAATATAGTTTTTGTTTATAATAATTATTATATTATAATTCTTTTATTAATTATAAAATTATTTTTGTTTAAAATATTAAAACTTTAGTATATTAAAAACTAAGAATAATTCCTCTATTTCTTTAAGTATAACTTTTATAATTATAAGTTTTATACTCTTTTTGACATCTTTTTTTAAGTAAGAACTTATTTTTATTAAATATAATATTTTATAAAATAATTACTCCTTTAAACATTAAAGTCTAAATCTTATAAAAATTATATAAATTAAGTTTATATTTTACAAAATATTTAATATAATTATATAAAACTATTTTAAAGTTTTTTCTCTTTATTTCTTTTTCTTTTTCCTTCAAAAATATATATTTAGGTTTAAAGGTTTATAATATACTATAAACTAATATTTATCTATTAAAATATGTTTTAAATTTCTCTTTAACTTTATTAAGAGATTCTTTAGTTTATTAATATATATAAAAATTATATTATATAGAAAGATATCTATAAATATTAATTTATTCTATAGTTTAAATAAAAGTTTTATTAACATTAATATCTATATATTTTATATAATTACTTCTTTCTTTATTTTCTCTTTTTTACTAATTAGTCTTTTTATGTATAAAAAGAAAAACTTAATATTAATACTGTTTTCTTAACTTTATTACTAATATTTAGGTATTGTCTAGATTATAATAAAGGATTTATTAATATCTTATCTTATTTTATATATAAAGAATTTATCTTACTTAAAACCCTAATTTTTAAAAGTTTGTAATATTTAAAAAAAACTTTATAATACGTTTTATTCCTAAAGTAAAACTTAAACAGCTTTTTTACATATTTATCCTTAATCATAAAAAGCTATAAAGTTTTTAAATAAACTTCTAAATAATTAAATAAGGTTTAAGAAATATATTAATATAGAAATTTATTCTGAGATTTAAATAGTTTTTATAAAATAACTTATTATATATATATGTAATAAAATAATCTTTTCATTTTAAACAAATTAGTTTCTTAATTTTTACTTTCTAAGTATTTTAAACTAAATACTTAGAAGCTTTTTAGTCAAAATATCTAGTTTATAAATATTAAAAATAAATATTATTTTTATATATTAGTTTAAAATTATAAGAAAGTTATTCTTAAGAAGTTATTATTATTAATTAAGTAGTATTTATAATTTCTAAGTAGCTTATATTAAAATAGATTTGTTTTAAAAATAAAATAGAGTAATTAGAAATAGGTTTATGTTTAAGAAATAAAATATTATTAATATATATAAATATCTATAATAATGTTCTAACTTCTTTAGAGTAAATCTTATTAATATACTAATTTAACTAAATATTAATATTTTTAAGAGATACTTTAGAGATATCATTAATTTTAAATCTTTCAATATAAAAAATACTTTCAAGAGTAAGATGTTTTATTTATTCTTTAATAAGTTTATAAAAAGCTTTATAAAAACCTTTTATATTTATTTTATAAACTATAAGAACTTAATTTCTTATAATAACTTTCTTAGACTTCTTATATAGTTTATAATCTTATAAATAGCTTAAGTTATTAATAATATAATTTAAATCTATAGTATTATAAACTATAAGTAGCTATAAAAATTATTATTCTCTCTATTTATATTAAAAATAAATCTAAATCTTTTTTTAGATATTTTAAAAGTAGTCAAACTTTTATATAGTAGTATAAATATAATAATAACTACATTATTAAAGTATATAGTACTTTTAGTAATATATATTTTTACTTCTATAATATTTTCTAATTTAAGCTATTTTTTATTTATAAAGTTTTAATAGATTATTTCTACTTCTTTAAAAATACTTTAGTTTTGATATTATTTTAGATTTCATAATAACTTTTAAAACTAATTAATAAAATATCTTATTAGTTAATATAGATTTAATTCTTATATAATCTTTAAAAGATTAAATATATTATAAATGTTATGTTTTACTAATAAACCTATAGTATAAGTATTCTTTAACTTTTTTAAGAATATTTTTAAATTTTTAAAATTTCTTATTCTTAAACTTTAGTTTTTTAAATTTAAATTTTCTTAAAGTTCAACTTAAAGTTTATAAACTATTAAATCTATTACTAATTATTATAAATACTTTATTAATCTTAAGTTTGTTTTAATAAAAGTTTAATTAAATAGTTTTAATAAAGGTTTTGTTATATTTTCATAGTTTAAGAAATAGTTTAAATAATTCTTTATAAGTAATAGGATTTCAGATTATTTATTATATTCAATTAGGAGTAATTTAAACTTTAATAATTTATAAAAAGTACTTAATTATAAAAGCTTCTTAGATGTTTAAAATCTTATAAATTAATACTTACTAATAATAATTAATTTATTAGTTATAGAAGTTTATTAGGCTAGTATTTAAATAAGTAACTTTATAAAAGATATTAAAGTAGTTTTTTTTTATAATAATCTATATAGCTAAATTACTCTTTATAAACTTATTTTTAAGTAATTTAGTTATTATTTCAAAAACATTTATTACTTTTAATATTTAAAATAGTTTAATCTATAGGTTTTTATAAATATATAAGTATTAAAATAAAATTTGTATTATTACTTAACTTAGAAGTATTTAAAATATATAACTTAAATAGAAATAAAGTTTTATAGTTTAAAATAAGCTTAAGTAAAATATAGTTCCTATTAGACTTATTTAAAATCTAAAATTTAATTATATTTATAAGTTTCTTATTAATACTTATAAGAAGTTAGTTCTACATATATCTTAAAAGTTAGTTTTTAGTTTTTTAGTTATTTTAAGTATTAGTTTTTAAAATAGAAAATTATTTAATAAATATTATATATCTAATTTAAAAAAAGAGATTTTTAAATATAATAAATATTAGCTTAGTTAGTTAAATAAAGAGTTAAAGATATATAAGTATAGAAGTATATATAAGTATAAGAGAATATATAAGTATAAGCTTATATAAGTATAAAAATAGTAAAGATTTGTAAGATTTCATCCTTATTAACTTCTTATTAGTATTAAAAATTAGCCATTTTTATTTATTTATATTTTTAAGTCCTATTTACTTTCTATTTCTTAAGATCTTTATTATAAATATCTTATTTCTCTTTATTAAATATATTAATATAGTTTTTTAAAAAGGGATATTTATTCTATTTACATTTCTAAAAATAAATATATTAAGTGTATTAACATTGACTAAATTCTAAATATTATACATAATATATATAACTTTAAAATAGTTAAATTAAACTAATTAGGTTTTATAAATTCTTAAATTAATTTATATATTTTTAAGATAAAAGTTTATTTTAAAAGCTTTTTTAGAAGAATAAAATATCTTATAAAATATACAAAGTAGTTATATATAAGTAGAAATATAAAAAGAGAAGAGAAAGATCTACTTATTTTATAAAATATTCTAATAGTAATAAGAAAGTAAAATTAAAGTTTTAATAAACTAGGTTTATAACTATTAAGAACTAGTAATTAGAAGAAATTAAAAAGTTTATAACAGAGTATATATTATTTAAGAGGAAGTTTCCCTCTTAAGTATCTTTAAATCATAAGCTTATAAGGTTTATACTAGTTATATAACCTACTCCTTTAGTAAGGTTTACTAAGAGGGCTATATAAGGTAAAAAACATATTATAAGATAAACTATTATATATATTAATAGTGATTTTAAGCTTATGTATAAGCTTATAAGTTAGTATTAATTATTCTTTTATTATTATAATTAATAGTTAGTTATTAACTGAATATGTAGTATTTAAAGACTTTACTAAAGCTTATATTAATCTTTATTTATTTAAAAAGTAATAGATAGTTCAAGTATTTATCCTAACTTAACTATAAACAATTTCTTTAAGTAAGTTAATTATATTATTAATTATGTATAAATATACTCATTTTCTATAGTTTTACTACAGATAATATGTAAGAAAATAGCACTTTTATTACTTCTTCTAGAGTTAATTATAAAAAGACTTATAATAAACTTTTGAAGAGTAATATTGAATATATTATATATATAATTAATCTAGTAGTATAGAATTTATTATAAAGTTTTATATCTAATTTTATTATAGAAGAGGAATTATCTAATTATACTAATAATAATATTAGTATAATTAATAATAACTTAGCTATACAAAAAAAATTAAACTTTAGAAGAAAATCTACTTACTAGTAAGTATTTTATTATAATATTAGTATTAATAATTAACTAACTGAATGAAATAAACCTTATATAAGAGATTTAATATATAACTACATTAGTTAAATATATATATAAAATAGAACACCTTTTATTGAAAGGTATTAATAAAGCTAAAAATAAAAATACTCTACTTTCTAATTTTAATAAAAAAACTTATCTTCATAAGTAAGCTATTAATTATATTATGTATATTTATATATTAAAAATATATACTAGTTAATATTAATATAAATTATAAAATTAAATAGAGCTTTATATATAGAATAATTTCTACTACTATAGAGTTTTAAGTTACTTAAGATTATACGTATAGAAACATTGATAATTTAGAGTTTAAAAAACTCTATATTACTAATAGTAAGTATAAAG
>JANUHK010000515.1:0-11711 GCA_026319125.1 Colletotrichum noveboracense | reverse complement strand
TAGGCGAGTAGGAGGTAGTACAAAGAGGCTTATATACTTCAATTAGGTTGATATAATAACTATATATAGCAAAAAAGGGACTTATTCCTATTACTTATAAAGTTTGATTATTTATAGCAATTATTGCAATAGCTAATAATTCTGGCTAATTATCTTAGAAGTAGGTTGTATAGCATTATAAGTAGCCTTCAAGCTCCGGGCTCATCTGTTCTATAGCTCTATTAGTCTTAGGGTGGTAGGCAGTTAAAAGTTGTCTTTAGATCTTTATTAACGCATAAATTTATTGCTATATAAGTGAGGTAAACTGCAGACCTCTATTAGAAATAATAGCTCTAGGGAAACCATAATGCCATATGTAACAGTCTCGTATTACCTTAGCAACCGCTTTAGTGGTGATCTCTTTTATTAGTTTGAATATTATACTTTTGAACAGCTTATTAGTGACTACTATTATAGATAAATAGCTGTTAACAGTAGGTAGGTCTGTAATAAAGTCGACAGAGATTTCAGTCCACTAACAGTCTGGAATTAGTAGGGGTTTAAGTAGTCCTTATCGTCATTCTCTCCAAACTGCTTTACTTCTGCAAATATTGCAATTTCTTATAAATTAGCAGATATCATTAGACATCCCTAGCTAAATGAATTGTCAGCTAATAATAGCTTTGAGGAGATCTCATCCTAAATAACTAGTAGCAGTTAAATTATGAGATTATTAGATAATTTAGGTATATAGGGGCTTAAAATATAGAATCTAGATATAATCCCTCTAATAAAGCTGTTTTCTATTATTAATAGAACACTCAGAGATTAATATCAGGAGCCCCTATTTGCTTAGAAAATGCCTGTCTAATCGTAAAACTACCTAATAGATAAGCTAATACTAATTATTATTCTGGAGTACTTAATCCTAGAGGTTATATAGTTCTTCATCTATAAAAGGGCTTTTAGGTGGCTTTGATATATCTGCGTTTTCATCAGTAGTATAGCCTTTATCACCACTAGACACCTATCCACTTGATATTTGCGTCTAGGGTTGTAGTGAGGTGGTGTGTAGTGCTGAGGTAATTATTCTTGGAATCTATATGGATCTATCTTCTGCTACTTCGAGGAGCTGTTAGTAGCATGCCTATAGCCTCTTATTATTAGCATCCTTTGGAAGGTCCTAGTCTCTGCAGGATAATACGTCTAGAACTACTGCCTCTTTATTAGGCTTATAAATAATCCTAAAGTTATATTATGATAGCTCTAATACCTATCTAACTTATCGCTTAGATAGTTATTATTTTTCTATAAAGTATTCAAGGTTCTTATAATCTAATAGTATAGTGAATTCCCTAACGCTCCATAGCATTCCAGACTATTGCTTTAGATATTCCACTACTACTAGGAGTTCTTTGTTATAGATGAGGTAGTTTAACTCAGCAGGGGTATATTATCTCAAATAGTAGGCTACTAGATGCTACTTATTAGTCTCGCTCAGTTATAATAACTCTCCACCTATAGTATATCCAGATAAGTCTAGCTGCATATAAGTTAGGCGTTCAGGGTTAAACTTCGCCAGGACGGGTGCTATTATTAATACTATCTTAAGCTTTTTAAATTCTTATTAGCAATTATCAGTTTAGTAGTAAGGAACATCCTTTTTAATAAGGTATATTAATAGCGCAGCTATTGTGGAAAAATCTGGAATGAAGGTCTAATAGTAGTTAGCAAATCTAAGGAATCCTCATACACCTCAAACAGTTATTAGTGCTTCCCAGTGCTTAATAGCTTCAATTTTGTCCAGATCAACACTAATACCTAAGTTCACATCAATAATATAGCTAAGGTACTTAACTTATTTTTGTTCAAACTTACACTTATTAATATCTAGCTGTAGTCTAGCTTCTTAAAGCTTTTATAGCACCTTTAGGACTTTTTATTAGTGATCGTATAGTATCCCATCTATAAAAATTAAAATATTATTAATATAAGTAGAAATAAAGTCGTTTAGGTATTCTCTCAGAATATAGTTAATATACCTCTAGAAGGTTGCTAGAGCACTAGTGAGGCTGAACAGAGTAACTAGCTATTTAAAAAGGCTATATCTAATATGGAACGCTATCTTCCACTTATCCCCTTTATACATCCTGATTTTCTAAAATGCAGATAAGATATCCAGCTTAGTAAACTATATTACCTTTAAAAGCTAACAGAGAGTGTCTATAATAAGGGGTATTAGGTATCAGTCTTTATAGGTAATAGAATTTAGCTTATAGTAGTCTATATAGAACTATAAACCACCTCTTAGCTTTCATATGAAAAGTATAGGGGCAGCAGCAGGGGAGTTACTAGCTCTAATAAAGCCTTTATCCAGCAGATCTATTAGGGTTTTCTAGAGAACTAGTAGCTCCTCCTTAGACATGCTGTAAATAGGCCCCCATGGTGGTTGCTTCTCGTTTCCATGGTCGTCTTTTTCAAGCAGAATAGCATAGTTAACACTAGGTTAGTATAGTGGCAACTTATTAGCTATTTCCTTCTTAAATAGATTAATTATATGGCGATAATACGCTAGTAGTTTAGTTGCTAGGTTAGTTAGTTTCTTTTAGAACCTAGCAACCGCTTTCTTAATATCTTTTATAGTAACTGAGAAGATCTGGATTAGTTTATAGGATCATTAAGACGAACGTATTATTATCATAAGTATACTTATAGCAACTAGTTAGATCGTAGGGTCTAAGTCCCAGGTGGGGGAGTGCTAGATCATAATATACGTTCCAGTCGTTCTAACGTAAAGTTCGTTATATCAGGGCCTAACTTAAACATCTTACTAGTAAGCCTAAGGGATACTAAGAATAACATCTTCCATTTAGTCTAGGATAACATAAGCAAAAACTCTCTGCTGCTTATATCTATTAATATTAATATCAAAGTAAGCCACCTATATAATAGCTTATTCCTAAACATATAAGACTTATAAAAGGTCTCTAGAGGTGATATTAATAGTTAGAAGTTAAAGCTTTCTAGCTAGTTTCAAGGAAATAGATATATAATAGTAGCAACTATCATCATATAAGGCTCTAGTAAAATATATCATATTAATTCCAATATTTATATATAACCCTTCTTAGTCCATACCGCCTTGATTCTAAAACTGATTCCATTCAGCTGTAACTCCCACGCACCTCTATTAATCTTCTTCATTATCTTCTTCAACTATAGCTTTAGTAACTCTATCTCTATCCTTAGTAATACTTCTATAGGTAGATATCTTCTAACCAAACAGAGGTACTACTGCTGCTAACAGACAATAATCTATCCTATAACCATCTCTTCTATAACAGAGATACCTCCTTTCAATCCTTCATTTCTCAAGCTCTAATTTATCAACCCACTTTGCTTATTTTCTGAGAAGGGATTAGTCCTCTAGCCGCTTAGAGGGGTATCTAGTAAGGTTCCTCTTTAGGTTAAATATTCCAACTTAAACAGTATTTATAAGCTCCCACTCTATTATATCTCCTATAAGAGCAGCATTAAGTTATAAATAAGGCTATATAGGCTTTTGCAGAGCGTTTGTTTTATTCTCATAAGTCTATTCTCTAAATAATTCTATTTAATTACTAATCTCCTCGCATTTTTTTATAAATACTTCATATAAATCAAGATGCAACTAAGAGCAGCTAATAAGGTGGGCTTTCAGCTTTAAGTGAAAAGCGTTTCAAAGGTAAGATATCTTAGCTGAATCTTCCTATCATTCTGCATCTACATTAATAATCTCTTTTTCAAACTATAAGTAGAATATAGTGAATAATTTAATATCCTTCTGTTAGATTATATATAAGGCTTAGATAGCTTTATACTTTTAATTCCTCTCACTATACAGAAGGTCTAGTCGTCAGATTAAGGCCTAGGGGCTTAAGTGTTCTTTTCCAAGTTTAAGTTCATAGAAGGTAGTAATATTTATTTTAGCTGATCCTTCTAAATAGGTGTATATATATCACAACTATAACTTTATATTGCTAATTATATCTAAGTCTTCCTCAATCTTACCTTTAATCTCTAACTTCCAACCACGCCATTATAACTTCAAACCATTAAACATCAGTAGGTATAGGAGGCTATAGCAGGGTTTGCTGCTTTATATCCTTAAAACATCAAGAGATATTAGGTTAATACCTTCATTAGTCATCATTTTGTTAGTTGGTTAGTGCTTTAAGATGTTTCATACTAGTAATTAGATTGTCGATAAGGTGCCCTGCAAAGCAGTAACCTTCTACCTAACGACAGACTAAATGCTAAACTGTTAATAAGGTGCCCTGCGAAGCAGTAACCTTCTACCTAACGACAGACTGAATGCTAAACTATCAACAAAATGCCCTACAAAGCAGTAACCTTCTACCTGCCAACTGATTAACTGCTGAATTATCAACACACTAGGTGTTCAACTATCGTAAAACTACTTATCTAACTCTATAAAAGATATGAGTAAAAATATTACAGTAGCATTCTTCTGAAAATCAAAGAAGATTTATTATAATATAAAGGTCTAGGATAAGGTTGATACTATTAGTCTAACCTACTACTATAAGTATAATAAATCTTCTTAAAGAATAGGAAATAGAACTATATCCTCCCTATTTCCTAGGCATTCTTATAACCTTACCATTAACCTTATCAATATTCCTAGAACCTTCTAGCAAATACGCCATTGGATTTAGTGGGTCCAATGAGTCGTGGCTGAGGGTCTTGCTGAAGGCCGAACACCGGTCCATAGACCGTGACACATACAGAGGGTAATAATATTATTTTCCTTATAATATATCTCAAAGTCAGCAGCATAGTAACTTTCATACCTATCAACAATAAGGAGGCAATAACTACTACTTACACATAGTTTTATATGCTAATTAAAGTGTTAGAGCTAATTCGGGCCTCTTTCATTTATTATCTATCCATTTTCAGACGTTACAATAACCCAGTCGCACAGGAGACCTATTTCTATATACTAAGTGGAGAGGTAATATTACCCTACAACAATAATATACAGCAGAACGCTATAGCCTGACGAACTAATAGCCTGAATAACTGTAACCCATTCACAATTACTAGGCTGCATCATTTTCATATTTAAACGCCTTTCAGCGCTCATTATAACTATTCCAGACGCAATCTAGCCCATCATAAACCCAGTCTCATCAAAATTATAGATATTAAAGTCTATAATACTATATTTCGCAATTATATTTGCTATAAGATAAAACCATATATTTATTGCATCTAGATCTTCATATTAGGCCCTCTTATAGTTATATTTATAAAAAAAGCGCATCTAGAGCTATAGTTATCGCTTAACGAAGTTTGAAGCCCAGCGCTTCCCAACCAGTAGCGCGTCACAGTCAGCAAGCAGTCAATTAGCTATATCTTCCACACCACTAATCCGGGGAGGAAACAATCAGAAATCCAGATCCAGAATATACTCAACTAGCTTTTCTTCTTCAAGCGTAGTTAATTTCCATAAGTTAGGCATAACGTCGCGTTATGATAGTTTTCCCTTTAATCAGCAACTTAGTGTTCAATAATTAACTGAGTAGATCTTTCCTGCAGCTTGCGCACTAAGTTTAGGGTCTTTTCTAATAGCCTGAAGAGCAAGCTGTATAGCAGGTTCTTTATTAGGACGTGTCATTTTGTGTTGTGGTTGAGGTAAGGTGAAATATGTTGTGTTATAGGTAAGATTTCGTGAGACACTTGCTTGTCTGAGACACTTGCTTATCAACTACGTTAATAGAAGTAGATTAACTAAAGTAAAAGAAACTACTTATTTAATTAGGAATACTACAATATAACTAAAACTCCTCTAATAAGAAATTTAAAGTAATAGGATTTTAGTTAAATAAAATATCTATATTTAAAGTACTTTAGGTACTTATTAACTAAGCTTCTAGTATAGAAGCTAATATATCTTCTAAAAACTTAGTAATAGCTACCTTACCTTTCCTAAATACTATTTATTTTTACTCTTATAATTACTCTAACTTTACTAATAATTTATTTAGCTCTAACTAAGCTTTTCAATAAGCTTTAGCTTTTTACGATAAAATAGTAGCTTTCTTATAAAACTTTACTTCTTGTACTACTTCTATTTAGTCTAAATAATCTAACATTACTACTAAGTAAATTACTACTTATTAAGGTTAGTAAAGGACTATATAGTATAACTAAGAAACTTATAAATATAAATTATATCTTTAGAAGTATTATAAAAAATAGTTAAGTAATAATAAATTTTATAGATATTAGAATCTAAAAGAAATAAGTAGTATATACTATATAAATAATAATTTAAATAAAATATTTTATTTTAATACCCTTATTAATAAACTAAAGAATCTAAAATAAATAATAATAAGTTAAAGCACTAGAAATTTTTAATTTTTAAGTATAACTTAATATAATATTAGTATTATAGATAAATTAAGAAGTATAATTAATAGATCTCTAACTTAAAACTAATAACCTACTTATTATATTAAGTCTTAAAGATAAGACTTTTAGAGAGAGGACTTAATATTATAACCTATAAATAAGAATAATAGATAACTAACTTATTTAGATATTAAGTAGCTAGAATAAGATATTTATACTATAGGATTATAAAAATAGTGGAGACTTATTTAGAATAGAAGAACTATAGTATAAGTTATATGATAATAAAGAATAAATATAGATAAAAGACCTATAATAAGTACTTAGTAGATATTAGAATAAATATTTATCTTACTCTAGAATAAATACTTATAGTAATAAAGAAAATAGTACTTATAAATAGTAGAACTACTTAAGTAAGAAGACTTATATATAGTATAGTTTAAATCTCACTTAAAGTTAAACTTCTATAGTTTTTTAGTAATTAACTTAGTATTTATTTTTATAAATACTCTTAGCTTACTTTTACTATAAATTACTTATTAAGTTTAAAACTAATTACCTTAGCTTCTGAAAACCTAATCTACTATAGCTTATAACCTATAACTTAAACTATAACTTAGTATATTATTATAGTATATTAATCCCCAGCTTCTATTAGTAGACCCTATTATTATATAGCCAACTATAACACTTCTTAATAAGAAGTATTATTATTATTATTATTTTCTTTTTCTTTTTCTTCTTCTTATTTATCTAGAATAATTCTTAGCCTTTTAGCCCTTATGTTTAACTTAGAACTAGATATTGCTCGCTTTCTCAATAGGAGTTAGCAGAAGAAGTTGGAAGAGGCTGTTTGCGTTTTCATAACGGCCCACCTGCATTTCTCTTTTTTGCCTCATACCTGTAGTAGGCCGTCTTACCACGCTTCCACTTTATTTGATCGTCAACTGGGAAAAAGACCCTCCTAGGAGTATAATTCAACTTTTCTCGGCCTCGGCAGGACGGACAACTGTGCTGGCGAACAATGAATGTTTCGCCATCGTCTTCAAACAAGGGGTTCTTTTCCCATCCGTAGACCTTCCCCAGTTGTCTTGCTAGTATCAGGCTGCGACATCCCTCGATCTGTCCGTTGTGAGGACGGTGCAGTGTAATTGATCTTTTCTCCATAACTCCAGCTTCCGGAGCGAAAGTCACTGCCGAACCGGAGCACCGTGCTATTGAAAACCTTAGACATCCCATTGCTCTCCCAAAGGCGTTCCAGCTTACTCTTGTTCTCGCTCTGGTTTTTCCCATGATGGTCCAGAATGCCTCAGCGGTGACCAAGTTGACTGTCTTCGGCGGGGCCGGAGTGCTGAGCGTTTCCTTACATTCTAGTTTGCGTGGTGCTGATGCGTCTCTGACCTGTAGTCGTGAGATTTCGGGTAAAAATTCTTCTGTTGCTTGTCGCTCCTCTCTCTGTCCAGTTCGGGGGCGGAACTTGAGCACTCGGGCGAGTATTTCATTCAGGAATTTGAGCATGTGCAGTTGATCTTGGGGGGAGATTAATTGGGCGGCGCATGGTGAGTGGATGCTTTCTCCTGGGGCAAGTTCGGATTCTGGCAGGGTGACGGTGCGGCTGCCATCAAGATTTTCCTCGTCAGTGCCATGGACTTGATCGGGGTTGTCGAGGATCGTCATCTTGCCAACTTCGCTGGAAGTCGGGCATGAGATTCGATTGCCTGCGGTATGAACCTACCTGACTTGTCCCCCAGCAGCCCCTGCTACGTGACATTCGAGCCATCTCAGAAGCACTTCCGGGTCTGAAGTGATGTCTTGCAGCCGGAGGCTGACGCCTGGTATGTCGAAGAAGATGTCTTCACAAGAAGTCTCTTTCCGGTTTTGGGGGCTCTTGGTGCCATTGATTGTCGATAAGCATTGAGCCCGTTCTTTGCTGGTGAATGAGCGCCAGCGAGTATTTATCCTAGCACCATGTTTGCCGACCTCTTGTGAGAGAGCATGATGTTGGGTCTCCATGGCTTCCAAAATGGTCTTATTATGGAGGTCTCTGGCTGAATGTTCATCTCGAGGACGACGGCGGCCCTGTTTCCTCCGTGGCGATGTGGGTGGCAGTTTCATCGGGAAATAGTGCTGCAACTTAAATGAGGTTCAGCCGAGTTGTTGGTTGGCTGATTGGATGATTGGTCGACAAGAAGCAGGATAACTGCAAGTGAAGGGTTGTTTTTCCACCACCCACACTTGGCATCAGCCTTCTGGTTCGCTTGGGGGATGAGAGCGGCCGCAGGGTGAATACACGAAAAAGTAACCATCCTCCAGCCGTGTTTACCGCCATAATACTGGGAAAGCAACAACAGGAAGAGCAACGAAGATTGAAAAAAAACATCACACAAGCAGTTGCTCCCTGGGAATTTTCGAAACCATAACGAGGAATTTGCATAGATTTTTCCCCAGTCATACATCCTACGTCAAAATAGAAAGCAGGCAGGCACTACTTATCCCATGTTACCTCCCAGTCACACACTCGTCAATTAGTAACAAATATTTTAGAGTCCACATCATACTACGCTCCTGGCGAACATGTCACAGGCCAAAATCTCGAAGCTTTGAAAGCGACGTCGTATCAGGCCCTCCCCCAACCCCCTAGACCTGGTGCTGGCCGCAGGGCAAGGTTCCCCGCCATTAGCGCGAATCCCTGCATCCTGCCTGATCTGGCAATGACCCACTATGTGTCGGCGCACGGGCAGTAGTGTCCCCAAGCCAAGGTGAGGGGTGTGGGGTGGGGGTTTGTCTGGCTTGAGCGAGCACTACCTACCTTCCGTCATCTCAAGATCCGGAAGACCTATCCTTTTCCCTCCCCTACCTACGCCATCTCACTCTCAAAGTCGTCGCACCACATCCAAACCATGACTTCCATCAGTCGTAGCGAAGCCATGAGGCGAGGATGGGAGACGAGACGACGCAACAAAGCGGAACGCCTCGCTCTAGAGGCTCAGAGACGCACCTCGCCAAACGCTTCCCCTGCTGCCGCTGCTTCATTCGATGATGTAAGCTGTTTCAACCTCCAAGCCGGTATATTCCTTTCTCACCAGGATTCCAGTCTCCCATGGCCCGATCTCGCCGTGTGCAAAAGCCAGTCCGGATCCAGTCCTAGGAGGATGACACCGCCCGGCCCGCACAAGAAGTTGCAGACCATGCGGTTCCCCCCGAGGTATGTTCATCCATTCTTGTCACCTGACCGCTACACATTTTGCTGACCTTCGATGCTACCGTATAAAAAAGGCTACCACAGATTGCCTGAACACCTTCGCTGATGTCATCGTTTCTATCCTCGGATATAGGGTAGACATCGTCGATGGCGTTGAGCTGAACGTCAGATACGCTGATAAATCCACAGCCTGGAAGTCTGAGTACGACATCTCTTGGTTGGCCCACTCTAAGGTGCTTGACTTTTGGAAACGCTTCCCTGGCGGTCGGAACGAAGCAGTCCTCGCTTTCAATGGTGGATGGATCCATTGTCCCCGAGTCATGGCCATCATTGGCCATCGAAAGGTCTCAGGTCTTTCTCTGCAGTTCAAGGTTATTTGGCAAGGACTCTCACTGGAGAGGGTCTCGTGGCAATCCGAGTCGGGAATTGGGTCGGTCTGCAAACCTGGCACCATCGAAGGCTACTGGCGCGCCGCTGCTGTTGAGCCTCCCGGCCAAGCACTGGCTCAGAACGCATATCTTCCGGCCACCCATGTAACCATTGAGGAGGTTTGGCCGTGGGCATCAGCAAGCTACATCAAGGAAGGAGGACTTGGTTCAGCTGCGACTTGAGTCAGATCGGGCCGGAAGCTTGAATGGTGCCGAATTCAGCCAGTAGGGTCTGTCTCAGCGCTTCACGGTCCTTTTCCACGGTTCCTACCTCACTATATCTTGTTCGGGGTCTGTTAGACAAGTTCATACTAGAAGATCCGCAGATGTTGTCAGAACATGCCACAGATTGGCCTTCGGTTAAGTATGCGTACATGGTGGATCGCTGCGACAAAATCTTTCGCTGACACAGCTATGGCATTCTCGTCTCAAAGGGTGCCTAATTATGGTTTTGAGTTTGTATGTTTAGAGTATGAAAACTTTAATTGAGTTAACGAGCTTTGATATCTATGCAAAACGCAATCTAACAGCATTCTCTTAAGAGTCTATACTTCTAATATTAGGAATTCAGGCTACTAATTATTAAGTTAGGTTATATGTAGAGTACTAAAGTTAGTAATTACCTCTTTAGTATAGGTTATAATGTTTATTTAAACCTACTTTAGTATAAATTATATAGAAAAGCTTTTAATTCTCTATTAAAGATAACTATAATTTAATTTATAAATACTCTTTTAATACTCTTTAATACTCTTTTTAATTATTTATTAATTCCTTTACCTTTAAATATAATATAGTCTTTTTTTAAAGATTTAATATTTAGTTTTTAAATTTATTATTTAATTAATATTTATTAGAAATACTTAGAGTAATTTTTGAAGCTTATAAAAAGGGTTAAAGCTTAAAAAACTAAAATTACTTATACTATTTATTAAGAGATTTATCTTTTAATTAGAATATTTTTAATATGATTCTTTTAGATTTATATTTTACTAATAGATAAAGTAATCTTAAGAGGTAAATCTCTTAGAATTGTTAATAATTTTAACTTAGATATAAAGAGATAAATAAGTAGTTTAATAAATAATAAGTAATATTATAAGAGGAAATAGCTTATATAAATAAATATAACATTAATTAATAAAAAATAATAAAATTAAGTTAATAAATAAGAAATAGCTTTTTTTATATATTTATTATATTATTAAATAGGCTTAATAATTAATCTTTAAAGTAAGCTATAAAAGCTTTTTAGTTTAATTTAAAGTAAATATTTATTAAGTTTAACTATTTAAAAATAAAAGAAAAATAAATATTATCAATGTTTTTTTAATTTTAATTAATTTTATTTTCTTTTAATTATTTTATTATATTTCTTAAGTTATTTAATACAAAAGAAGAAAACAATATAATAAAAATAGTATTACTAAACTTCCTTCTAATAATTTACTTTTTATTAAAAAACTATATAACTTAAGAAATAAACATAATACAAATTATAAATAAAGTATAATATAGTAAAGGTTATATATATATTAAGTTTATAGTTATAACATAATATTATTATAAAAAGACTATCATATCATTTAACGTGGTTCATCAGTCAGCCGCGCATATCAGTCAGCCGCACACTTTTTCCCAGACACGCTCAGTTATTAACCACTTAAACACTCAAC
>JANUHK010000514.1:0-11719 GCA_026319125.1 Colletotrichum noveboracense | reverse complement strand
GGCAGGTTTACGACATTGTGGTATCTGTCGCAAGACCGGCCACAATGCAAGAACCTGTCCAGAGGCTGTGGAAATAAATAGTTCAAGTGATTCTGAGTAGTTGCAATTGATTTAATTGATTTTAGTTGAGATATAGAAGTTATGAGTGATGAAGGTGGGAAAAGTAGCCTGGTCACTGATGGTGGCCTACTCACCGATGAACCATGTTAAGCTTATTTTATAAGAACTTTAATAATATATTTATAAAGTATATAATATTACTTATTACTAAATTAATATTATAAGTAAAAAGTCTATTAAATCTATTAATAATATAAAAATATTTATAAGTTTTTTTTTACTTATTATCTTTATTAATTTATTAGTAATATTATTTAATTTATATTAATATCTAAAAGAATATACTTAAATAATATAAGTATATCTCTATTTCTTATATCTTATTCCCTTAGCATAACTCCTTTCTATTTTATTATAAGTACTTTTAGCTATTAAGTATCTTTAAATAGATTTAGTTAAAAACTTATTATAAATATTTAGTATTTTAATATAAATACTCTTAGCTTGATCCTTTTTTCTCTCTTTATAAGTATTTTTAATTTTTAGAATTATATTACTCTTATGAACTAGCTTTTCTTTCTAACTAAGAGTATTTTTTATTACTTATTAAGAAATTAAGGTTTAAAGAGTAAATAGCTTTTATAAGAGGAAAAGGATACTTAAGAGGATAAAGAGTATAAATTAAGTAAAGTAGTTACTTAAAACTAAAGTAAATCTTTTATTTATTTTGACTTTTATAACTTTTTTTAAACTATTAATTTATAAATATTCTTTTTATTTAAATCTTTACTTCTAATATTATAAGTACTTAATATGTTTCTTTTTCTCTAAATATTTTAAACGTTTACTTAAGATATTTTAAAGACATCTTTAAGAGATATCTATTTAAATATATTTCTACTAATATATATATATATAAGAACTTTTAAGAAACTACGTATTATAAGTAAAAAGAGGGTTTTAAAGAAGCTAAAGCTAAAAAAAGAAGAGGTTTATAAGTATTAAGCTAAAAATACTTTTTAGAGATTTAAATCAAGTACTCTTTTTAATAAAAGCTTAACGTGGTTCATCAGTTAGCGACGCAACATCAGTGCGCGACGCACTTTTCCAACCTTCACCATCTCTCAATTGCCAAACACCTTAGCATCACCAAAACCATGTCCAACATCAACCGCAAAAACAAAATCAATCTTGCGATCAATACGATTCAAACGAAACCAGAATTAAGTACCCAACATGCTGCCAAGTACTACAGTCTATCAGAATCTACTATTCGTCACAGAATGAACGGCTGAACTGCAAAGGTTAACACTAGGAACGTTAACCTAAACTTAACTGAGACAGAAGAGGAGGCAATCGTTCAATACATTATCGATATGGATTCACGAGGGTTTTCACCCTGGAGAGCGGACGTGGAAGATATGGCTAATACACTGCTCCAGAAGCGTGATGGCCGACCAGTCGGGAAACGCTGGATGGAACGCTTCGTCAATCAACATACAGAGCTCAAGACACAGTTTTCTCGCGTATATGATTACTAGAGAGGTCTCTGCGAAGATCCTGTAATTATTGAGCTATGGTTCTAACTGGTGAACAACATGCGATCAAAATATAGTATTTAGGACTGCAATTTCTATAACTTTAATAAAACTAGCTTTATAATAGGAATAATTCAGGCTGGAATAGTTATTACACGTTCTAATTATGTTAGTAAACCAAAAAATATCTAACCTAGTGATTAGGAATAAGTAACAGCGATTTGTTGTATTAGTAGTGATAGCTTTGCGATCCTACCTTTTTTGGTGGTTCAGGGCTGTTTCCATCTTGCAAACTGGTATTCAGAAAACTAGATTCCAGACACCTAGACAGTTAAAACTACCTCTAATAGATAGACTAATAACAAGACTGCTGTGGAATAGCTCCAGCATTTTAACCAACATATAAAACTATAATTAAAAGGTAAATATCAAATACTTATGGTTGATAGCTATAAAAGCTATATTAGTAGCAATTTCAAGGAGTTCTATAAAGAGAACAACATTATTACTCTTTACTTACCTGCTTATTCATTATATCTCACTCAGCCTCTTAATATTAGGTGTTATAGTGTGTTGAAGTTAAGATATAGCTCTCAGATTGAGCACTTCATTAAGGCCTAAATTATATATATCACTAAACTGGAGTTTTTTCTTAGGTTTAAAGCTGCCTTCTTTTAAACTTTTAGCCTAGATAACGTTCTTAGGGGTTTTAGAGGGGCTAGGCTTATTCCATTTGACCCCTAAGCTGTACTTTTTAAGCTTAATATGCAAGTACAAACACTAACCACCCTAAGCACCCCTATTAAGCTATTAGACCCTTAGGTTTCCAAAACACCTCAAACAACTAATAAAGCTCTAAGCCAGTCTTCACTTATTAAAGAAAGAATCTCAAAACACTAGGGAAGCTCTCTAACGCCTATTTTTGATACTGTCGACAAGCTTTCTAAAGGTTTACAGTCTGTTTCTCACTTAACTGCCCTTTTACAAGAAGAGGTGCAATATCTTTGCGATACAAATACAGCAGTTAGTAAACAGCGGAGAGCTAAAAGAACCAGACTATAGGATGGAGGGGTAATTAATAGGTCTTAGGCAAGAGAGTTTATAGTTAAAAAAGGTGTTGTTGAGGAGGAGGTACGTAAAGAAGAAGAAAATAGGGGTTTATCAAAGCGTTGCTAAACCGGTTTATAACACTGTAGCATTTGTCGCAAGACCAGCCATAATGCAAGAACCTGTCCAGAGGCTGTGGAAGTAAGTAGTTCAAGTGATTCTGAGTAGCTATAATTAATTTAATTAATTGTGGTGGAGGAATTGGGTGTTCTGGATGTGAAGGTTGGAAAAGTGCGTTGCGTACTGATGGTGCGTCGCTAACTGATGAACCACGTTAATAGATATAGTTCTTATAATCTTAAGTACTTTTAGCTTTACTCTTCTAAATACTCTTAGCTTAATTTTTATTACTCATCTATATAATTCTTAGAGAAACTTTTATATTATTTTTTATCTTTAAGCTATTATTATTATAAGTACTCCTAATACTTTTAACTTTAATATAGTTTTTAGTTTTACTTCTTCTCTTATTAATTACTTAAATATTTATAAATATACTTCTTACTTTAATCTTATTATAAAAGTATTACTATTATTTATAATATTTATATATAATATACTTATAAGTATACTAACTATAACTTAATAGCGCTTATAAGAAGTACTTTGTCTAATTTTAACTAAATAAAGAAGTTTAAAGAGGTTCTTAATCTTTTAGATATTATATATAATAAACTTTAAGTATTTATAGGTTTTTAGTTTTTATAAGAGGAAGCTATTTTTTATATTTTATAAATAGTTAGATTAGCTTAATATTTATATAGAGCTTTTAGGTTTTATATCTTCTTTTTAGTACTTTTTAAATCTTAAAAAGAAAAGCTTTTATAAGTATTTTTTATTTATAGCTTTATAGAGGTAATTAAGTATTTTATATTTTATAGATTGAGAAAACTTCTAAAGTTTTTGAACTTTATTTATAAAAGGTTTGATATAAGTTTATTTATTAATATCTTAAAAGTTAATATATAGACTACCTTAAAGTTTCCTTTTTAATACTTTTATTTCAATTATATATTATAGATATCTATATAGTATAGATAAATAGAGATATACTTTCTATTACTTATAATAAAATAGATTATTTATTAATTATTATAATAAATCTTTTATATATCCTTAAGATTAAGTTCAATTTCTTTAAAGAGTTTTTATAGAGTAACTATTTCTCTTATAGTCTTATTAAAACTTAAAAGCTTAGCTTTTATAGTTAATATAATAATAATTACTTATTTTATAGCTTTTTATTAGATTACTCCTCTAAATATTATTATAATATATCTTTATAAAGAATAATAAGACTTTAAGTTATCTATAAATAAAGTATCTCTAGTAATAAAAAGAAGTATTATACTTTTAAGTTTACTCCTTAAGTTATTAAAGTAGACTATAAAGTAATAAGTACTAAGAAAATAATAAATTATATATCTTATTATGTAAAAGTATTCCTTAGATAAGTTTATAAAGAATTATAAAAGAACTAAAAATAGAAAAGTTATATCTACTTATAAAAAGATAGCTATATATAAGATAGATCTTATTATCTCTTAGAATAATTTTACTTATTAAGGAGTTATTTATCCTTTATTCTTTATAAGTTCTCTTAGAGGGAGTAATATAGAAAAATATACTTTATTATAAAAATTAAAATAAGTAATAATCTTCTATATATATATAAGTTATAAATAAAGTAGATTTTATAAGTTTTATAATCCTTAATAACTTATACTTTAAAGTATTATTCTATAAAACCTTATTTTTAACTTTATAAGCTTTTATTATCTTATTAATTACTTTTTTTAAATATTATTTATTATCTTTATAAAAAAGTATAAGAATATTATTAATGTAGAAGATAATAAAAACCTTTTTATTTAAGCTTTAGAAGAGATATAAATCCTCTTTTAAAGCTTTAAACTTTAGATTTCTAAATAACAAGTAGAACTTTTCATGTTATAAAAGTAATATATTATAAAGTTTATAAAGTACTATCTTAAGCTTAATATACTTATTATTAAGGCTTCTAATAATATAATCTATAAAAAGTATTATACTTTTAAAAAGAAACTTATGAGTAATTAGTACTCTATTTTTAGGTATGTCTATATTAAGAAAAGTATAATAATATTACATTAGAGTACTTCTAAATTAAACTTTATTATAAATACTATATTAACTCTAAGTATATATATTATAAAGGTTACTATATATATCTCCTTTAGTCCTCTTTTTTAGAGATCTCCCTTCATATAGATTTTTACTCTATATTAATCTAAATAGCTATCCTTATTAAGCTTATAAATAAATACTTACTTTAGAGGGAGGGGTTTTAAGTATATATATCTATAGTCTATTAACCTCTATATTTCTTTATAGAGTGGCTTTTTAATCTCTTCTTAAGCAGCTATATAGAATAATACTTATATATTTTAAGTAGTTTCTTTAGATTATTTTAGTTTTTTAAAAGAGCTAGAAGTATAATATAATATAGTTTATCTTTTTTTTAAGAAGAGATTTTAGCTTCTATTCTTATAGATCTATTTTATGAGGGAACTTCTTTTTTAGGAGTTTCTAAGTAGTACTTTATATTACTAAATATAAGATATTATACTATAAGTCTTTTTTATTCTCTTTTTATTAGAATAGTATAAAAGTAATAAAAAAGACATTTCTTATTCACTCTATAGCGATATATAATATAAATAATATATTAGCTATAAGTATAAAAACTCTCTTTTAAATAGAGCTAATTTGCTAATTTATATATAACTTTTCTTATACTTTATAAGTGTATAAATGCTTTTATAGTAGCTATAAAGCTTTTTTATTAACATTCTCTAGATTAAGCTAATCTTAAGGTTAAAGAGAGCTTTTTTTTAAGTTACTAACTAAATCTAAAGAGTTTTAATTTTTAAGTAATTTTATTATTAGTTTTAAACTAACTTTATCTATAGTTAAATACTCTTTTTTACTTAATATATTTAGCTTTTTTATTATTTTAGGAGTAATAATAGGAATAATACCTTTAAGATATCTCTAAGTAAGTAAGTTAGGTATATACTTAAATATAAATAAAGCTTATTAAGCTCTTTTAATTAAGTTTTTATTTCTTATACTTTATTATAATATTTATATAGTAACCTCTTTTCTTAAGATAAAGCTATCTTCTATAACGATATTAAGTTTTTATAGGATTAAGCTAAAAATTTAACTAGCTTTTTAATAAGGCTTATAGTTATTTTAGCTTTTTTAATCTATAAAGCTTCTTTAAAATCCTCTTTAGAGTAGAATATACTTTTATTAAATATAACATTATAAATAATAATTGCTCTTTTAAGAATTAGGATTTATATTTTATAGTGATTATATATATTTAGTATATATCTTATAAGGTATCTAATATACTTATATAAAGCTACTTTGAACTTTCTCCTCTTTATCCTTTTTTCTCTTTCTCTTCTTAAAGGATATATTTTATAATTATAAGTATAGATCTCTCCCTTATAAAGTTAAAAGTTAAGAGATTTTGAAACCTTATAAGCTAATACCTATAAGTTTATATACTTTTTAAATTATTCCTATTTAACTTTATTTAGTAACTTCTAATTTATTAAGAAGTATAAGCTTATATTAAATAGGAGAGTTACTATAAATACTAATTTATTTTATAGCTTTTCTAGTAGATTTATTATTACTTTTATTTTAATACTTTTAATAAATATTTTTTTGTTTAGCTCTCTTAATCCCTTCTATAAGCTCTTTTATATAAAATAAAAAGAACTTAAAATTAATCTCTTTTTTATTAGTTTATCTCTTATATTTGGTATAACTAAAAATCTTAATAACTACTTATTTATTAATTTATTATATCTTATAAATAAATATTTCTTTCTATTTAAAAACTTAGTTTTCAAATATTAAGATTATATAAGATATTTTTAAATATATTTTTAAATAGAAATAGAAACTATAAAGTTTTCTAAAGTATTTATCTTTAATAAATAAAAACTATAAAACTTCTAATAAATAATTTAGTAGTTAAAGAGATCTTATAGTATTCTCTAATATAAATATAGGCTATAGCTTTTTAAAAATCCTCTTAAGATTACTTTTTATATATAAGTTATTATATATTCCTTATATTCTAACTATATTAAGCTTTTAATCTTTACTTTTTAAATATCTTAGACTAAATACTTAAGAGTATTAACCTTAAAATAACTAAAATAAAAGTATTATAACTAAGTAGAATTACTATATATAAGTTTTAATTTAAATAATAATTATAAAGGTTTACTAAATATAGCTATATAAATAAAGTTCACTTCTCTAGAGTAGCTTATATTAATATATAATAAGAAGTAACTTAAAATAGAGAGGTAATTAAAAGAGAACTTATATTTAAAGAAGAATACTCTTTTATTATTATAAATAAGTTTATAGAAAGTAAAACCCTAATTATTTCTAAAATAAAGCTTATTAATACTTATATAATACAGAATACTAGCTATCTTAAAGTAAAACTTAAAGATTAAGTTAATATAGAAACCTTCTATATAAGAGATATTTTTTAAAATAAGATCCTCTATACTAACTCCTCTAAGTTTATTTAGAGAGTTCTTAAAAACTTCGATACTTATTCCTCTAATATAAAGAGACTATAAGCTAATTATAACTTAATTTAGTTTATTTAGCTTATAGTAATCCTTAAGAAAATTAAAATTATTAATAAAATAAATAAATACTTTAATACCTATAATAGTTAAATACTGAAGAGGAGTAAAATTAATAGTATTTATAGAAAAAGCTTTGATTAAAAACTTTCTTTTTTTTAAGGGGGAGGAAAGTTTAAAATAGACTAAAAGATAACTATAATAGTAAACTTATTTAAAAAGATATTTATAAAGATATATTTCTATCCTTTTAACTTATTAATTCTTTTAGTAGTAGTTTACTTATTCTTAATAAAAGCTTTATAAAAAGCTTTATATTTCTTATTAAAAGCTTTATTTTTAATATTAATTTGTTACTATTAAATAAATTAAAAAGTATATCTATATAAGTATTTTCTTATAAAAGAGAACTCTTTTTAAGTATACTCTATAGAAAATTGTATATATTAAGCTATAAAATATATATTTATATAATTAAAATATAAATAGTTTTTAATATTACTTAAAGAGTTTTAAAACTTAAAATATATCTTAATATTACTTTAATTTTACTATAAGTTAGGTTTTCCTTTAAATATTATAAAGTAGCTATTTAAAAAGCTTTTCTTCTATTAAACTTATAGTTTTATAACTCTCTTAAATAAGGTTTTTATCTCTTTAAAAGAGAGGGTTTTCTAGTTCCTCTTTTTAAAAACTATATAGTTCTAAAGATATTAAATAGCTTAATTAGAAGTAAGTTAAACTTTAATTACTTAAAAGAAGTTTCTTATTATAAATACTTTATATACTACTAAATATTCTAGTTTAATCTTTTATTAAAAGCTATAAACTAAAGAGTATAGAAATTCTTAATATTAATTAATAAGTAAGGTACTTTCTTAAGTATAATAAGATATTTCTCTCTTATAATAATAATTATTATTAATTCTCTTTCTATAAAATATTCCTTAAGGGTATATATTATTACTTACAAAGTATAATAAAAAGTTCTATTATTTGCTATAAAGTTTATAGTAGTTTAAGCTTTATTATAAGTTATAACTATTTTTTAAAATATTTTAGAAACTTAAGATGTTTCAAGAGTAGTTATAAAAGTATTTCTTTAAGTTATTATAAATATAGTTTTAAGAGTATTTTCTTAAACTTCTTATTTAAACTTAGCTTTTGTTAAGAGTTTAAACTAAATAAAGTTTAAAAGTTCTTTATTAACTATTTTTATAATTTAGTTTCAGATTTTTTAGTATTTATAAAAGTTTATTACTTAAATATCTCTTTTATATTTAGTATAAATCTCTTAAGTATAGAGATATAGCTTATAGTAATTAAAAGGTATTAAATCTTTGATTAAAAACTTTACTAAATACTTAGACTTAAGAGTAGAGAAGGTAAGAGAAGTCCCCTTAAACTTTTAATTCTCTATAGTTTAGTAATAATAATATTCTAAATACTTATAAGCATATTAAATATAATCCTCTTCTATAAAAATAGTAGCTTTAGAGAGATTCTTATATTAATCCTTAAAGAGGTTTAAAATATTTAAAGTATTTAGGTTAAGATACTTCTAAACTCTTATAAGAATATAGTAAACCTTAAGAGATATAATTTAGTTATTCTAGTCCTCTTAAGTCTTTAAGAGGCGTTTAAAGCTTAAGAATTAATTCTTAATAAAAGTAGATATTTTAGTAATTAATTAGTTAAAATTAGTTTAAAAAGAGAAAAAAGAGAGTTTTACTTACTTTTATAATTAGTTATAATATATTAGTAAAAGTAGGGGTAAAATTTAATAAGCTAGGCTTATAACTATTATATAAGTAATAGTTAGAGGAGACTAAAGAGTTAAATAAAAGTATATCTTTTCTAAGAGGATATTACCCTTTTAGTATACTTTATATTTTAAGTGTATTAGGCTTATATAGCTTATATAACCTACTCCTTAGTGAGCGCTTACTAAGGCTCCTTTATAAGGCGTATAGCATATCACTAAATATATCGCTATATATATATTAATATAATAAAAAAAAAAGAAAATAACTACAGCTTTATTTAATTAGAATAAAAAGTATAACTATATAAATTACTTGTCATAGTAATTCCTATAATACGCTATAATAAATAAAAACTATACTAAGCTAGTTATTATAAAAAGTCTACATTACTAGAAGAATAATTCCCTAAAGTTAATAATATAGTTATTATTAACTTAACTTAGTATTAAGTTAAGATTTAAAACTAAATTAATAGAAAGTAATAATTTATAATTAATCTACAAACTATAACTATAATAATACTATAGGTCTAAAAGATTTAGATTAAATAGAATAAAGCTATTATAATTAACTTTATAATAAATTTGTATAGTTAATTACCTATTATAGTAGTTATTTATCTAAGTAATTACTTACCTAAATAAGGGTTTTTAAAGAAAAACTTTATTATATATATAATAAATATTTCTACTTAGAACAGATTTTAAAAAAAGTAAGTAATTAAATAGTTTTACGTATTATTACTATTATTGGTATTCTTTCTTTTATATTAATAATACCTATTTATACTAATTATAAATAGTTATTATTAAATATAAGGAGTTTTATTATAATAACTAATAAAATAAAATATATCCCCCTTCTATTATATTAAATACTACGTCTACTCTTAATAATGTTACCTCTATTATATATCCTTTTATAGTTTCTCTATTTTAAGAGTAAATTTTTTATTAAGCTAAATAAGAGAAGGTAAGTTTTAATTATATCTATTATAAAAAAGGTCTATCTCATTTATATAAAGCTAATTATAACTAAAACGAGATAAGATAGGTTAGATATATTAAAAAAAGTAATTTATAAAGGAGAATTTTAAATAATAAACTTTATTAAAATAATAGAAAAGTTAAATCTTTTTTTAATAGTTAGTAGGGTCTTCCCTTAAGTAAGAAAAGTATAGAGGAATATAAAGTATATTCTTAGTAACTTAATATTAATACTTTACTGTATATTAGAGAGCTACTTATAAATTGGAATTTAGTTACTTAAGTAGTTATATACAGAAAAGCAGTTTAGCTTTAATATCTTTAATATTAAATTAGTTTAATACTTAATTAGGATTTTATTTTTATTTTCATCAGAGAAATTAAGTTATATTTATAGATAAACTAAACAGAAGAGTATTTTATAAAATATCTAACTATTCTTTAGTTAGTTAAGTTAATAAGACTATATAGTAGATTAAAGTTTAGTTCTTTTTACTAAAGTTTTATTAAGTTATAAAGTTATAACTAAATAGTTAATACCTCTTTTTAATAAATTTATTAATATTTAAATTATATACTAAGTAATAATATATTATTTTCTATAAGCTTAATTAATCTTTTTTATAAATCTATTATTTTCTAATCCTCTATTAACTATAAAACGCTTATAGATCTTATAGTAATATACTATATCTTTCTAGATATACTTAGCTACTGTATATTAATTTATGTTCTTAAGGAGTTAATAAGCTTCTATATAATTAATAACTATATTATAAGCTTTAATTGAAAAATAATTAGTAATATTTTAAAAATCAATATAGATGTATTAAAATATAATTTCCTAAGAATTCACAAGTATAGAATTCTTTATAACGCTTTAGTTATACTTATATATAAGATAAGTAGCTTTTAATCTTATTACCTACTACTAAAAATATATTATCTTAAATATATTACTTCTTAAGTTTGATATATATTATATTATAGCTTTAGTACTCTCTTTTAGTATATATATATATATATATATACTAAGCTAACTTTTCTTTTACTCCTCTTTATTATTTATTAATCATTTTAGCATAAAGTTTAACTATATTCTTTTCTAGAAAGAAAAGCTATTTCAAAGTATTAAGATTAAGTAGAGTTAAAAATTAATAAATTATTAGCTTTAAGTTATAAGTCTTTGTTAGCTTTAAGTATATAAATAGAGTTATTAATTAACGTGGTTCATCAGTGAGTAGGCCACCATCAGTGACCAGGCCACTTTTCCCACCTTCATCACTCATAACTTCTATATCTCAACTAAAATCAATTAAATTAATTACAACTACTCAGAATCACTTAAACTATTTATTTCCACAGCCTCTGGACAGGTTCTTACATTATGGCCGGTCTTACAACAGATACCATAATGTTGTAAACCTGCCTGACGACGCTTTGATAACCCTTCGTTTTCCTCCTGTTCACACCCTTCCTCCTTAATAACACCCTTTTCAGCTATAACTTCCCTTGCCTAAGACCTATCTAGTGCCCCTCCGTCTTATAGTCTAGTTCTTTTGGCTCTCTAATGCTTACTAAGGGCTATATTT
>JANUHK010000513.1:0-11790 GCA_026319125.1 Colletotrichum noveboracense | reverse complement strand
TCCGTCTCTTCCCTACCGCCTGGATAGCTATAGAGAGGAGGCTAACTAGTTAGGTAGCTAGAAGGTCTACTTCTGCTGGAGTAGGTGTATCCCCTAAGGTAGGCAGGGCTGGGATCCCCACCTTCACCAGGTCGGCAAGCCAGAGTAGGGCTGAGTCTGAGACTATAGGGTGGCTAGTTGGGCACCTCTGTTCTTAGGCTTTACTTATAGGTATAATAGTTATAATAGCTTAGTGATCAGCCCCTAGATATAGGTGTGCGCTGATATAGGCCTCTGCAAAGGGGATATTTGAGAAGGTAAGGTTGAGTGTATGGCTATGGGTATGGGTTGGAGCCCCAGCTTCCCTAATAAACTCGAGATTATAGCCTTCAGCCCACTCTGCAATATCATCCCCCCAGTTCCAGCTAGGGGATCCAGGCTCCCAAGAGGAGTGGCGGGCGTTCAGGTCCCCAGCAATAAGGGCTCTCTCTAGTGGGTAGTAATCTAGTAGAGCAGTAGTTATATAGTTAATAGCCTCACCTAGTGGCCTATATATATTAATAATTATTAGGTCACTAGCTTTTAACTATAATATATCTCTTATTAGGGTAGGTCTTTATTGCTATATTTATAGCCTTAGACTTTTATATATATAGGTTATAACCCTAGGCCTTATGTCTCTGCTGTTCTAAAAGTTAACTAGCATATAAGAGTTATAGCCTAGGTGTGTGTTGATTTGCATCTTATCTCTATAGCCTATCCAGGGCTCCTAGATTAGTACTATATCAATCTGATCTGCCCAGTAGAGCTCTAGGAGAGCTGTATAAGCTGGGCTGATCTTCCCCACGTTATACTAGGCGACCTGTAGTACCTATAGAGCAGCTATTCTAAGCCTACTGCTCTAAGTCGAGGTTAAGGTGTGTATAGGTATTAATAACGTTATAATCAGGCTTCTAAGCTACCTGCTGGGCCCTACTGCTTAAGCTAGCTAGGGTATACTAGGTAGGTAGTAGTAGTAGGATAGGGTTACTATTAGAGAGTTCTGCTTCAGCCTTATTCTCATCCTTATTTATACTACTAGAGCTTACTGTATCGCTAGCGTCTGCTATAATAATTAAGTCCTAGGTAGGGGTAGGGGCGTGTGGTTGCTTTAAGCTAGGCTGAGGGCTTGTTGAGCTGCTGCTGGGCTGCTAGCTGCAGGCAGCTTAGCTACCTGCCTGGCTGCTCTGACAGAGGGCCTCATAGGCCTTCTGTCCAGCCTTTTGGATCTAGGAGAGTTCCTTCCGACCTAGAAGGGTAGGGGAGCTGTTCACCACTAGGGGCCTTGCTGGGCAGTCCTTATGGTTAGCTTGGAAGGGGCTAGCGCAGTTAGCACACTTTAGTCTAGCTGTGCAGGGCCAGGTCTCATGAGAGCTAGAGGGCCTGCTATAGTTGCTATAGAGTGGCTGCTAGTTATAGTAGCAGTTTAAGTGATATCCCTAGCATCTAGGGTTATATCTAGTTAAGGTCTTCTTTTTCTGGATAAGCTGAGACCTACTGCTTTAGTTAAATAGTCTGAAGGATAGTACTTCTATAGAGAAGGATATAACCTAAGAAACTTCATTTATGATAGGGTTTACGCCTAGGCAGGATTAACAGGCTCAAATAGGCTTTCGCCCTATTTAAGCGAGGACCTCATCTTCTACTAGGGTAGCTAGGTCGAGGGCCTCCCCATCAAGAGACCATAGCTTAGCAGGACAGCATAGGACAACATAAGTAAACCACTTAGTAGGGGTTTTAACCTTATAAGCTCCTAAGCTGTCCGCTAGCTTCTGTTTGTTTATAAGTAAGGCTTACTAGACCTACTTATTCAGAGGTCTTATCAAGTAGCTAGTTATAATATAGTATATATATAGGATATCTGCTAGTTGGAGGCTAAAGGCCTAACAAACTATACAGCGTAGGGTGAAAGGGGCATGCTTCCTAGCAGCCCCTAGGCCCTCTTCGGGGATATAGGCAAAGACCCAGAGGTCCTCCTTTAGCTAGGTTACAGCCTAGGGCTGGGTCTGGGCTTGAGGCTGGGATAGGTTTCAGGTGCAGGCTAGGGATGCAGCCATAGTAACAGCTAAGGCCGCCACGTTAGCCCAGTTCCGGCTTGGGGTTGGGGCTGGGGCTGGGGCTGTCGTCTCGTTACCCATGAGCCTCTTCAAGGCTTGGATTACGTGCGCTGTAGCCTCCTTTGCGATCTGCTTCTTAGGCCCCTCAAAGCAGGAGACCACATTGTCCACAGACTGGGCGATAGTCATAAAGACGTCCTTTCAGTCTTCATAGTGCTTCGCTTCCTCATTAAGAGCCTTAAGGACAGCTCCAGTAGCTGTCCCAGTCACGTTCGAAGGCCCCTTAGCCGTCAAGGGGGTTGCTGTAGAGGTGTCGGGCTGGCTTCCCACGAGGCCGGGCCAGGGTGGCTGGCCCTCAGTACCGCGGCAGCGTTTAGCCCTTGAGGTTGAGGGCGGCTCTAGAGGAGATCCAGAGCCTCAATCAGGGTTGGCCGAGGAGGCCAGCAACAGTCCAAAGCCCGCCGGAGGCTGCGAGGCCATCGCGGGAGGGCGCTGGGGAGAGAGGTGAAGGATTTTCAGCTGTTAGGGATTTTAGTGGTAGCCCACGTATTGCACTAACAGTGGATGCCAAGAAAAATTAGGCGAAAGGGAAGTTGCAGATTGCGCATGAGAGCAGGGCTGTTTCCCAAATTGTCAATCTTTCTTCCCTTCTAATTTTTCTTCTTCGCAGTTTGCCGCCTAGAGGCGCACTTTGATGACTGCCGTATAACTCTCACCAGGAAATATTCGAGTGCTAGGATAGCCTAGGTCACAGATCAGCCTCTATAGCTACCTATAGGGGTATATAAAGAGAGCGCGAATCGCCTTATAGGGGAAGGTATCTCCCTCTTCATACTACCACAAACCATTACTCCTTCAACATCAAGATTTCGTCACCATACTACGTCGATAATATCTATTGTCAACTGTGAGAGCTAGGGCACGTTTTGCAACCGAGTGGCACTAGCTTAACGGATTAAACCAGCGCTATCGGCGGTTACAATGGGGGGCTGCTCCTTGTTGACCTCCTGTTGCTGCTGTTGTAGCCTCGATCGTCAAAATGTCAGCGGGAGAAGACACCTAGCAAAGCCACTGCTCCCGCCGGCTACCTCAGTGTACATCAATGTGGCCTCGTGCCCTGACTAGAACATCGGCCTGTCGATCTCTACTAATTTAAGCTGCAGGCTTGAGATCTTGGCGAAACCCCTCATGGACCTAGTAGGTGATGGAGACCGTTTCAGGCGATGCCATTGGCGTTGTGTTGGGTCCTGAAATGGCTGGTAATCCCCTGCTTCTCCCACAACCGTCCGCCCCATACACGTTGTACACGTTTGCGATGCCTATGCCAAAGTCATGGCCATATCTACGGCAGTCAGGCGGGCTAGAAAACTTTGCTTCCTAGGCTACTGTTTGTGCAGCATCGCCAATGAGAATAATGACAGGGATGAAGATATCTGGGATGATGTCTACAGTCTGGCAGCCATCGTTCTGACCTGGCGGTAGAGGTGTTTCCGTACAGTCCGGGCGATGGCACGAACCCTAAACCGCTTCCCTTCTTGGCGGAGAGCCCTCGCTGTCGACCAGAGCTTGAGGCAAGCCCAACTCTTCAAAGGGGAACCGATCTCGACTGGTGCTCAGAGCTTGTTATGAATGCGTCTGGGGCAAGCACAGAGCAAGCTGGAAGGTCTTGATTTAGTGTTGAGCAGGTATTACGGGTAGAGTGAAGAAGCTGGACTCCCGAGATGTGTGATGGTTTGGCGATCGAGGTGTTGGAGCCCCATGCTCATGGGTCAGGATGAAGTTGGAGACCCGTCATCGCCATCGCCGTTGACTGATCTTGTCGTCATCATCATCACCGTCGCTGATACTGTCGTCGCTAATACAGTCGCCACCGCCGGTCCTGTATTGGTCGGCGGCATCCTCAATTTTCTCGCGTCAATTGTGTCAGCCGACGGCCAGATAATGAGTTGAGACTCCGCCATGTGGCTCCGATTTGCGGCTTAAAGAGGCGGGCATTTTCATCCGGGCTGCATCGGGGGTTGGGATGGAGGGTTGGTAATATTCGATAGAAAAAGGCGATCCACTAGACTACGCTATTTTCCCCGAGCAACCTGGGTCTGGCGGGACCGCAAGATGGGTCGGCCATGCTGGTGCAATTGCGGGTGGCTTTTGTCGGAATGGAAGCGTGTGCTCTGCGATAACATTACCGTTGTCAAAGTTATTGATATGCAATGCAAGCAGTAACACAAAAGGAATAGAAGAGGTGAATGGACGGCCACTTGGCAATGGACTGGCCGTACGCATGGACCGACAATGATGTATCTTCCCAGAGATGCCCTCATTCACCGGTCTTACCTGGTGACTCCAAGTCTTCAGCGGGCTTGCAACAGACAGACCGAAAAGCTTCCGTCGACCTGGGAGCCGAGTACTTGGTGCGCTTTCGCCACATTACCTATCGTGAAGCATATGTTTATGCTGATGGTGGCAGCGGTCTTATCTCATCGACTGGCTCCACTATTTTTCGAGATCCTGTTCGGTGAAAGGCGGGAGCAATGTTTGGGTCGGACTGAGGATGATGATTCAACTTGGGGTGATGATGGTTGTCCTCGGTGCTGGATCAAGGTCGGCGAAGGCGGCGGCAACGACAGCGCCGGCGTAAGCGGCAGCGGCGTTAAGGTCTGCAGTGGGGCGCGGGGAGTTCAAGTGATCATGGTGACTGCTTGTTGACAATATCGGACTGGTACGGCGGAATATGATGGCCGCTGATTCAGAAGAGCGAGTGTTAATTGAGGCGACTGGTGTGACCTGACGCATGTTTCACCAAGTGGTGTAGGTCTGCCTCTTCGAGTCGTCGCTATCATAAAGGGAACTCACTTTCAGTGCAGAAGAGACACCACCAAATAACCATCTATTAGCGCAGTTGGACGGACGCAATTGGGCATTGCATCATCTAGTCGTTACAATGGTGTATTTTACTTTCGCAGGCCTCCCGAGGGGACTCAGCGGTACTACTCTTCGGAATCATCCAAGCAGGACAAATGGACACAGAGAAACTGATGCTGCAATCTCAAGAGCACTCACCGCCCATAAGACATAATGACCCGGCCTGGCTCTCTTCACAGTGCTTCAACGTTGAACCATAGGCTCTTATAATTCTTAGCCGATGCAGTGGCTTGATTCTTTCGCAACTTGTTCAATTTTGTCAGGTACCAATCGCCCGCAATTAGCGGGGTGGATCTCACATGCATTCGACGCAGAGAATCAATCCTGCTGGATATGATGTGATATCTATCACATTTTGACTCGTTGAATGACCACTGCTGTAAAACTATCTGTCTGCAAGCATGAATCAAATTGGATTCAAATCTGAATCCCCTAACGACCAGAACAAAGCGCCTGCGTATGCCTTCCAAAACTAAACCTTAGCTAGCACTTGCTGCATTTTTGGGCGTGCGATCCACGTATCCTATCTCAGAGTGCGCCAAAGCTTGCTTGACTCCATAACCGACGGCTTCAACTGGGCTTACGTCGTTCGAGAGTTGGCTTGAGAGGTTGGTGTCTCGTGCCAGGAAGTGATCCAAAGAAGTCGCCCATGAAATCGGGAGCAACACTCGTAACGCTCTTGAAAGCCAGAGCGACTCAAGCAACGCCCAACGGCACGATAACTCCAGCAATCGCCGATGACTTGACAAGTGTGCAGATGTCGTTGGCAATCCATCGGAAATTGTCAGTCAAAGTGACACCGCTACATTCGCCAACACGTAGATCCCAACGGTTTCAATTGTATCGCCGATGGACTTGGGCTTATCGCCCAAGCCGCGCGATATTGAACAACAACAAAGACTTGACAGACACAACCGTCTTCACAAAGTTGCAGAGATGGTCGAAAATACATCCGAGTATCGTGTAAGCGACAGTCACGCGTGAAATCATTGCTGAGATCAACTGAGACCCTGCAGCAGTCGAATGATTCGGAGATTCCAACGCTACATGATCGTAGTAAGCTCCTTCTGACTTATTGGAAATGGGCGACCAGGCTCCTTGGACGACGTGGACGTCTGCCGGCATCAAGAGGCCTTCCTGAAGGATGTTTTGGAAGTCAAAGTTGAGACAGGTAGGCTCACAGCACGCTTCAACTTTGGTCATGCCCATGTTGGACAGTTTCTGTGAAGGAACATCGGGAAGACAATTTGGAAGGACCAAGTTCTGTCGGGATAGTTGATGAAATAGCCGACTTGCTCATCTTTTCAAGACCTGGCAGGGTAGATGATGATGTGGAGTCGGTCTGTTTGAAAACACAACTTTGACGGAAATTCACCAGGGCCATGCTCGAGAGCCGAGAAGAAATGAGATTTCTAGGCGCAGGAAGTTAATTTGACATAAATGAGACCGCATGAGTAGTTCAAAACATCCGCACTGAAGCTTTGGTGGCCTATTCTGGAGAAATATAAAGTTTGGTAACGAAGCTTCCTACAGGTGCCACGGGCTTCTGGCTTTGAGAAATAGATGGCAAGCGACTGAAAGGCAAAGTGCGTTGGTTTGCCACTTTCCTTTGAATTAGACGTGGAACCTCGTTTTCCCCACGAATAATCCGCACACGGCCTGTTGTTGGCCGCATTCATTCAATCAAATGCGTTCACATGGAGAAAAATGATTGCAAGATGGCGATGGACTCTGTCCTGCGGGCTTGGTCTTTTGCCAACCAGATTGACGTTCGGTGAGAACCTCTGAAGTTGAAGTAAGAATCGGCAAATGGCAAGGATTTCGTCCCGCGAGTCATGCATATTCCCATTTGGGCACAGTTGTTTGGCATGATTGGTCAGGCCGGACATCCAAACGTTGGACACCGGCTTTCGGCCCGCTGTTGACGGCGATCAACAACATCTAGCTCGCACAAATGTGCAGCCAGCCGCGCTGGTGGCTTGAAACCCCACAAGGGTTAAAGTACTGCGCGTGCTGCCGACTCTTGACCACCTGCCGATTCTCTGCGAAGGCACCCTGCGCCACTCGGAGGCAGCACGGCCGGGGGCCGTTACACCTGCCACCTCTCCAGTAAGTCAAGTCAGGCCAATGGATGCAAGATTGATTAGCCAGAGGGTCATAATGGTGCGCTCAAGCAATCCGTTGCGGCGGCGCCGGACGGCCGGCTGGCCCGTTTAGGGATGTTTCCCCCCCCCTCTTCTTCCGATATTGGTGAAAAAGTCAGCAGGAGCCCTGAAGCGGCCACCACACCTTCAGACAAGGCAAGGTAGGTAGATAAGACACCACTCCGTTTCTGACAGGTGGGGGCTGAGATAAAGACCCACGCCTTCAAAGAGACATGCAAGCAGTCCGGGTGCTTTCATTTGAGCACTCCCATGGGAACAGGCTAGTCGTGACGACAAATGTCTCGATCTAAGCTGAGCCTGTGACTCATCAGTTGCCATCAACGCACTGCCGGGCAATTTATTGTCTTGAGTCAAACTAATCAGCTGCAGCGGCTCAGCTCGCAGGGCGATGGCTTGCCGGGGTGGTCGTTACGCGATTGGATTGCAAAAAGAATTTGGCAAAAGACATACAACACCGGGCATTCGCCGGTCGTCACCGACCCGACTACTACTCCAGCCCTCATTGGCTTATCTATGGGAGAGCGGACGGGATCCCGAGTTTTCCAATGGGTATGGTCGTATGTGCTGGACACTGCGAAAGGAAATGACTATGAAGGGCAGGTTGACAGTCCTGCGAGCGTTCTTTCTTGGGAACCAAAGCCAGCACATTATCCTTCGTCACCTTGACGGACGGAAGAACACACACCTAACAAGAGAAAGTGATTTCAAACATGCGGAGACGGACCAACTTACAGCGGCGAATATTGAAATCGAAGAGCGAGGCATATATAGATGCATTGCCGAAGGCTTGCCCGTCGTCGAAGCATGGGAGGGGAAGTAAGGTGCAGCCGCGAATGATGAAGGTCTAGACAAACGATGAGCTAGCCCTGTACACATACGCTTATGAACAGAATGTTGCGATGCCCAGGCGCACTTTAAAAATCCAAGAAAGGACCTACAGCTTGCTATCTTTCCGGCAGGAGATCCAATTCCAGTGTATGATGCCAACCACAAGAGACATTTTCGTCTATATCTAGTAACACAGAGTCAATGTAGTCAGTGAACGAAATAATCAACTGGAGAAGGAGGCTGGCCTTCTTCGCCAGGGACAACATGAGGTACTGCTCGTTTCTCTCGGCACGTCATTTGGGATGCAGGCATTTGTATCATGCCGATGACAAGTCGTCCAACGAACCTGACACAAACGCCGAACAAACTACATTCAATCCCAACCAGAATGTAATCATTTTGGAGTTTGAAGGTTTATTAGCTGAACGCATGCGTCCTCACAGACAATGAGATGTGGTGTGGAATGAGGATGCGTTGCGTGACAGTGCTGTTGGACGCTGTGAATGGGCGGTAACTGCCGATTTCAGCTCCAGATTCAGCAGCAGGTCGCTGAAAGAATAGTGGAGGTCTGATGCTTCAGTGCCCGTGCAACCTCCAGCGCAGTGGGGCCCCCACCCATTCGCCCGGCGTCCTGGTGAAAGAGGGGAGGTTGGTTTAAACATTTACCTTAAGCACTTCGCTGTAGGCAGAACCTCTGCCCAAGTCTGGCTCAGCACGGCTTCATTAACGGCAGTCCGAGAAACAAGCCCATGCGGCCCGACATTTGGATTAGTGAGTCATGACTCTGATCATCACCACGCTTTGAAAAGCCATTCCTCGGTTACACTGGGTGTGGCTTCTTTGGCCATGATGCGTCGCCACGTCATTGAATTTCCATGTTCGCAGCCAACGCCGAAACAAAGTGCTATTCTCACTTTTATAGAAGATGATTTGTGTAGGACAGGCAGCAAGGATTTCGCACGTAATAATAAAATTTCCCATGAACCGGCTGCCGTTTTGACTTTCTAGCCTCGGTCGTGCCGATCTTCTCATGCTTCCCATCATCCTGTCCACCGAGCTGGCGCTTGGTCGGTGCTCCCCTCCACCAGAAGGCCAACCTCTTTATGATGTACGTGGGGAATAACTGTGCCAACCAGCGATCCAGAAGACTTATTTCGGATCAGCGAATGGTGTTGTCGAATTTGAATCGCGCAGGAGTCTTGTCAGGGTCGAAGGCCTTTTCGTCGGGCCGGCCTGTCTGCTTGGCCGTCTGGCCAGGCGGGGCGTTGGGAATCGATTCCTGCTCCGTCTTGGACTGCCCGTCCTTGGTTGTAGATGCCCAGGCATCGAAACTAGACATGAAACACCATGTCAGTAGATTGGAATTTATGGGTAGGCATCTCAGGCTGCGTACCGGCGTGGTTTCTGCGCTTTGGGAGTCGCCAGTATGTCGCGGATTGCCTTTGCGTACGCGGAATCAGCCGGCGGGCGCTCGTCCGGGTTGGTCATCTTGCCGCGATCGGACGCGGAAGCTTGGCGAGACATTGTCGATGGTCGTCTGCGTATTGTATGGCGTGAGTGTGAAGCTGCTATGCAGGTTTGCTCGTGATACTGTCGGGGGCGATTCCAGCACGATGCAGGTCGTGCAGGAAAAGATCAGAGGGGCAGCTGAATGCGAGAAGCCTCATTGAAAAGACAGCGGCCAGAAAGGTGGAAGGCACGACCCGGAGACGAAATTCCCTTAATGCTTTCAATCCCGGCAGGTTCTACCCAAACATCTTGCTCATCGCGCCTGCTGCAAACACACGCCCGATCCCTTGCCCCGCTCCTTTGTCAGCTTGGGGGGGGGGGGGGGGCATTGGGTTTCCTGGCTTCAGCATCACACACTCGGCAGCGCCAAACGCCCCGGGCGACCTGCAGGCCAACAGGGGAGAGCTTCTCGCTGCAAATTCATCTTGGACCGCCTTGGGATAAGATTTGACATTCATCGTCTTCTTGATGTTTAACCATGCCCGTCTTGGCATCAACGGTCATGCTTTCTTGCTCATCCGTCTACCCTTTGCCTTCTCTGGGCACGAAATGACCTCCCCTCTGCCCTCAGGTTTGATGCACTGTCGGGAATACTTGAAGCTCAGAAGAGTTTGGACCTTTGTATTCCCGATCAACCTCGCATGCTCTCGTACCTCGTCTCTTGCATTTTTGTCGCGCACACGCCATGTTGCTTCAACTTCAACATCATCCGCATCAATCTGTCATTGCGGCCCCCAGATCGGCCGCAAGTCAGGTCAGGCTCCTTCCACTGCTGACCTGGCGTCGTCTTCCCGTTTGATATCCATGTCGTGGTGAGCATATTGCCGAAGGACATCATCCCGATGGACGTTTTCTTACCCCCCTAACCACAGGTTTGTAGCTGGGTTCATGAAGAGGATCCGTTACCTTCACCTTTCACGAGTTTTACGCAGAATTCGACGGTCGTTGTCCACCGGCCACCGGCCCGTCTAAGGGACCTGTTCAGGGTTGGCTGTCTCACGGGAGTACCCGGTCTTTATTATCAGTCTGTTCGCACTTTTATGAGTTGTCTTGGAATCGAAGGTGGAAGGAGCGAATCCATTGGAGTTGCATCTTCAGTCGTTCGTCTGGGAGTTTGACATTGATTTCTGCTGTCAAACCAAAGCGTCGATAATTCTAATGAGAAAGCCCCCCCGCCTGCTAGAAGCTCCTACTCCTGCCTGCAGCTCCCCTTCCTCAAAAGCTGCCACTCCTTTCAAATTTGGAAAGCTCCTGCTCCAAAACCTCCCATCGAAGTGGTAGCTTTCCTCGGCTTTCTCCAAGCTACCACTTCAGAGACTCCACCACGGAAAGCTCCAGCTACAGAAAGATCCCACCCCTTCCAAAAGCGCCTCCCAATATGGCAGCTTTCCTAAGCTGCCTCCCAAAGTTCCCATTGTGAGAAAGTTCTGACCGAAAGATGGTAGACTACAAATGCCCCCAGAAGTCGTCGGGTTCGCCACCCCCCGCAAAATGCAGTATCAAGACTTGCTAGAATCGTGACCAACGGGGTGGTCCGTAAGAAGATGGAGTTCTGCTGAGACGCACCGCGGTTTCGAGGGCATCCGAAGCTTCCGTCGCGCAAGTCCCATCTTCCGTGGGCCGCACTCCTTTCCCCAAGAGCAGTATGTGTCCGAAGCGGTGTCTCCGTGATTTCGAGGTCAACACGTCTCCTTCATACAGCAGAGCGCGAGGTGGTTGCCCAGGTCGACCTGCGGATAATTTTGCCCTTGATTCTGAAGTCTAGAACGAATGCTGTCCACGTTTTACTCATCGACAGGACCTTTATATATCGGCAGCAGTTTTAATCGGCAGGGCCTTTCTGCAGGGCATCTGCAGGGCCTTTCTACATCGGCAGGACCTGTCTGTGTCAGCAGCAGTCTTTATCGGCAGGAGTTTCAATCGGCAGGAGTCATATCGTAACTGAGACGCTGCGGCCAGTGGGAAAGCCGCGCCTTCCAGCATACCATAGTAGTCTGGTTCACTGATACCAGTGATGTGACTGGCCAGCCTTAGGATACCGCTGGTATCGTAAGGGCAGGCCAATCAGAGAGACGATTCACCCTTAGGATACCGTCGGTATCATAAGGGCAGGCAAATCACCTTAGGATACCGCCGGTATCATAAAGGATGGTATGTGTAAGGGGCTGGCCCCTAGGCTTGTTCAACGTAGAGGTGCCGTCGATTGACTATTCTAAGCTGAAGAAGGAAGAAAGGACTTTACAAGGGTAGGCACCTAACAGCGGTGAAGCAGGCCGGGTTAGGCGGCGTAC